>CAUYLG010017030.1:0-82491 GCA_963573385.1 Cacajao melanocephalus
TCCATCAATTCATTTATATTCCTCTCTAAGTTGTCCATTCTCATTAGCATTTCGTTAAATCTTCTTTCAAGGTTCTTAGTTTCTTTGCATTGGGTTAGTACATGTTCTTTTAGCTCACAGAAATTTCTTATTATCCACCTTCTGAAACCTGATTCTGTCAGTTCATCGCACTCATTCTCCATCATGTTGTTCTCTTGCTGATGAGGAGCTGCAATACCCTGTAGGAGGAGAGGCATTCTGATTTTGGGTGTTCTCAGCCTTTTTGCACTGGTTTCTTCCCATTTTTGTGGATTTATCCACCTGTTGTCTTTGTAATTGCCGACTTTCAGTTTGGGTCTGAGTGAACGTCTGGCTTGTTGGTGATGAAGTTTTTTCTGTTTCTTAGTTTTCCTTTGGCAGACACTCCTTCCCCACTTCACTTTTTAATTATCTTTTTATAGATACTATTAGTCACATTAAATGAGGAGAAAATGTCCAGTTTGTGAGATCAAAATCAAAACACATACAAAACACATAGAAAATAAACTGTGTAAGGTCTAGAGGTCCTGCTTCTCAAACATGTTGATGAAAACTCACTTGTTTCTAATTGATCACTGATGGTTCCTAAAATGAAGCCTTGACTGATGCACTGAGGCAGTCTTCTTTTTTTTTTTTTGAAACGGAGTCTCGCCCTGTTGCCCAGGCTGGAGTGCAATCACGCCATCTTAGGTCACTACAACTTCCGCCTCCTGGGTTCAAGTGATTCTCCTGCCTCAGCCTCCCCAGTAGCTGGGATTAAAGGCACCTGCCACTACACCAGGCTAATTTTTTGCATCTTTAGTAGAGAAGGGGTTTCACCACATTGGCCAGACTGGTCTCAATCTCCTGACCTCATGATCCAAACACCTTGGCCTCCCAAAGTGTTGAGATTACAGGCATGAGCCACCGGGCCCAGCCTATTATACCATTTTTAGGTGAAAAATGAAACAGATACAAAATAATAATCAGAATGAAAGGTGATGTGGGGGATTGCTTTAGTCCTACTGATGAAAGACAGGTGACTCCCAAAGTGGAGCTTGGCTCTCAAGGTTTCTTGGCTTTGCCCAGGAAATAATTCAAGGGCCAGCCAGAGGTAGATGAATACTGCTTTATTGAAGAGACAGTCTTACAGCTTCTGCAGTGTTACAGCTCTGTGACTGCTTCTGCAGAGCAGGGATACACTGTAGGCAGAGAGTAGCCTCTCAGGGCAGTTTTGCGATCATATTTATACCCACTTTCAATTGCATGCAGATTAAGGGGTGGCTTATGCAGAAATTTCTAGGGAAGGGGTTGTAATTTTGGGGTCATTGGGTCATTGCCATGAAAAGAGGTGGTAACTCTGGGTGTTGCCATGGCAATGGTAAATTGACATGGCACACTGGTGGGGGTGTCTGATTGAAAGCTGCTTTTGCCCTGGCTCTGTTTAGCTAGTCCTCAGTCTGGTCCGGTGTCCAAACCCTGCCTCCTACCTCACTACCTCCCTCTCCTTTAGGTAAGAGTTTGCATTTAAATACTTCCTCACATGCCAACCTATTAAGTAAAAATGCCTTTCTACATTCTCTCTAATGACTTCTCCCAAGTTGTACAAAAGAGAGATGCAATTTAGCCAAAGCTTTAATCCATAAAACTGGCTTTCAACTATTTCTTGAGTTATTGTGAGTACAATAAGACTAATCTTTTTTAGGCTTCTCTCTCTCTTTTTTTTTTTAATGCTCTACTTGTTGATTATTCCTTAAAATTTGGCACTGAAAACTAAGGATTACTTCAGATATGGTCCTACCAGAAGGACAGCTTTTACAGAAAATGTATGCTGGATCCTCACAAATACGCAATCACAAATTTCACCATACCATATAACCATCACAATAAAATTCTTAATGCACTCTTGGATATGTACACACACACATTCATCGTGAAAAAAATGGAGAGTGAAGTGGCTTATAGGAAGAATAAATGTTTTGGAATTAGCAGGAGGATAACTTTCAGAAAAGGAGGATAGTTATGCAGAACAGTGACAGGTAAGTCTGGTCAGTGAATAAGAGCCAGATCTTGAAGGATCCTGTGTGTCATCCTCAGGAGTACTGACTCTCTTTAGAAGCCATACACAGGAGACTGTCTGGATAAGACTGATGTATACAAGCTTCACTCTGATGGCTGGGAAAAATATGGTTTGAATGGTGGCAAAACAAGTGGTGGGGGGGATTTATTGGGAGATTGTTGCAAACATCAAAATGATCACATTCTAATCTCAGGTGGTGAACTTGTAGAAAGTGGTCAGAATTGGGAAGTATACATACAGAATTGGAGTCGAATTTGATGTGAGGGAAGCAGAGGCATTAATGACTAAGTCAAGCTTCATTTATTTTTTTTTTGAGAAAGGCTAGTAATGTTTAATTTTGCAAGGCTAAGCTAACCAGCAAAGGGAATAAGTTTCACTAGTCAACAAAAGCAATTGTATTAATCCCCTGGTAGTTAATAACTGAAACAGCTAAAAAGCATTTTACTAAAAGCAAAATGTTTAGAGAAAATACATATTCATACTAAATTATAAAATGCTTGTGATAAGAACAAGCACATTTAAAGGAAAACAAATTTATTTTAACATAGCCAGTTAAAGCCTTAAAATTTTAAATAGAAATTGCAATATGTGATGTCATTTACCAAGAGAATAAATCCACATCATCATAAGTAGATATTGAATAGGCACCTGGATATATAGGCCAGGGCTTGGAGTGGAATCTTGGCTCTTATTTCATACACAGTTACTAAAATTATGTAAGTTGGCAGTTGAAGCCGCATGATCTCGTAAAATCTGAAGACGGATTACTTCCTGTGAAGTCAGATTGGTGCTTTTTAATGCCTTTCCATCTGCTTTCTCATTGGCATTATTGGCAACTGAGTGTCAGACTTCTACTCCTCACAGCATCCGTTCTGGAGCATACCTACTTTAATAAAAATTGTATCCATGTCTGAATAGTCCAAAATTTACCTTCGTCATTTTCTTAAAAACATCAATTCACTGCTATACCACAAGCTTCCTGTAGGTCAAAGTTAAAAATAGAGTAATAGTTTATTTGCTCTTGTTGTATCTGGAGCCTGAAAAATCACAATGTCAGTTTCCTTCTCCATAATCCACAAAATACACAGCCATGGCTTTCTATAATTTGTTTAAAATGCCAAGTGTTTAGAAAACAAAAATCACCTACATTTTTGTCAAACCTCCAACAATAGTTCTAAAAATTCACTATGGAATTAACATCCTCTGAGAGTCTCCCAGTATGAAGTAGTCCTCAGTTACTGTAATCAGCCACCACCTATCCAGAATATTTTCATATGATTCTGTTCTATGGTGAGTCTCACCCAGTATGAGTAAAATCTTCTCTCTAGGGACTAATGTGTAGTTTGAGTATTTTACATTTCAGTGTAAAACTCTCTTGGATTAATTACAAAAAAAAAAAAATCTAGCCTTAGGCAAGCATCTGCTCTCCAATATTTAGTGATATTTATGATTACTAGTCTAGTGTACAGTTTGTGGTTGAGGGCATGTGCTCTGAAGCTGATGCACATGGGTTCAAAACCCAACCCTTTCATCTTCAAGCTTTGTGATCTTGGGCAAGTGACTTGATTTGTAGACCTCAACTTTCCTATATATAAAGAGGAGATAATAATAGTATCCACTTCTTGAGGTTATCCTAAAGAGTATATGAGCTTGCATGTGTAAAGTGCTTAAAAAAAAACAAAAAAAAAAAACCCAACTGGTTTATGATATTACATAAGTTTTAGCTATTATTTTTGTTATTTGTAGTTAATAGCATTATTTTACCTATCCATCCATCTTTGAGGTATGATTCCAGACATATGGTGAGATATTATCAAAAGAAATGAAAACATATAGCTTACTAATGTTATCAAGCTTTCTAGCACGAGAGAAAAGAATGTGGGTAAAGCATTTCTACTTAATCCTTGTCAACTTGAAACAATGTTAAACTTCTGTTCTATTATGGTGCCTGTACATTCATAATATCAATCAATAATTTAAAGATATATAATAAATATTTTATGAGTTATAGCTGTGGTCAGTTACTAATAATTCCCAGTTATGTGTAACTCTAATAAATATTTGATGTCATTAGCCAAAGATGATCAGGGTGGGGAGGAAAATATCACTGGCAAGTAGAAGTACAGTTTATTTGAAAGTAAAAACTTCTCCATGTTTCCAGCAGAATCAATCATTAAATACCATAAGGCAATCAGCTTTAAATTGCCTGAGCACCACCAGAGATATGGTTCTGTTAACAGTGCCATTGCCAGGCACTCAGTGTAGTGATGTTCACTTGCAAAGTAGCCTCTTCTGCTCACACAGCCACCTTCTCATCTTTAAAGTTACTATGGGAAATTCTGGGTGCTGATTTTCAACCCTATAAAGTTCTTTCAATGTCTTAAACTGCACGTCCTCACTTATAAGTGGGAGCTCAATGATGAGAACACATGAACACATGGCAGGGAACAACACACACTGGGGACTGTCAGAGGGCAGGAGTGGAAAGGAAGGAGAGCATCAAGAATAGCTAAAGGATGCTGGGCTTAATACATGGGTGATGGGATATAGTCTGTGCAGCAAATCACGACGGCACATATTTACCTGTGTAACAAACCTGCACATCCTGCACGTATACCCCTGAATTTAAAATTTTTTAAAGACTTGTTTATTCTATAAAGTTAATATTTTGCAAATAACAGAAAATGTGATTTACATTGTTTATGCATATTATTAGTAAAACACTCAAGGGTAGGATTAACTTCAGGTATGCCTTGTCATACCTTTAGCTCCTTCTCTCTTCAATTCTCTCTGTTCCAGCCTCATCTGTGTCCATGTGACTTTCAGTCTAGTGTTGATCATGGTAATGAGATGTCTGAAAGAGTATCAGCTGCTACCACCACACAGAACTATCTAGATAACTTCCCTTTCCAACCATGCATTAAAAGCTCTGAGCTTCACTCAGGACCACTTTGGATCACATGTTCATCTCTGATTAATTACTTGGAAAAAAAAAAAGGATGTGATTTTACTGACTGGTATTGACTACTACACAGTAGGACAAAGACAGAATAAATTATAAGAAGGCAACGAATCATGAACACTATAATCATCTGTTTAATTTTCTTTACATGAATGGTGTAATTTCCAGTTTAATTGCATTTACACTTCTTTGCTTGGCGTTATATATCAAATATTAAACATTTTAAGTCTGTTGTAAATTCAGATTCTAACTAATCACTGGATATTAAGTAGTAGTACATCCCCCCCAAATATGTTTCCTTTTTTCTCCATCAATCAATGAATGTAATAACTTTAACACTACTATTTTAGTTAGCCACTATTATGGAGCCAGGTCAGAGATTTCTATTCCTATCACAAGTGTCATTTCCTTGCATTTTATGCAGCCAAATCACCACCACTAGAATAAACACAGAGGCAGGGTTTTCATAAAAATCGTTAAGGCTCTAGCTGAGCCAGCTTTCCAGTTTGACTATAAGCTACAGCGATAAAAGTTCTAAGATCTAGTACTATTTAGAGTAGTACTTGTTCAGATAATGGAAACTGTTGGTTAAAAGGGTATATGTTTTAAAAGCATTTAAAATATTGTGTTTTAACTTAATATTTATTTGACTTATTTAATGATATTAATTATTTTCAGTTATTGAGAAGAAGAAATACGTTTCTTGAGAAGTTTCCAAACCTTTTTTTCAAAATACTATTGGTTCATTCACCTCTAAGTCATAAATATGTATAACATATAATTACATCTCTGATTTCTTTGAGTAACGCATGAGCAATATTTGGCTCTGGATTCAATTTTATGCCTTCTTTATATTTAACTTTTTTTTTCTGTCAATACATGATAGGAATTCTATTTTTCAGAATAGTGACTTTAATTCTTTTTTATGTGTTATCTTCAGAAAACTTACAATCTCTGACTAAAAATTAGTTAATATTCTGCAATGTTAATTAGCTTTTTGTTCAGAGTTTACCATAGCACTGTCACTCAAGATATTTTTTACCTATATCAAAGGCTAAAGTAGTAGTTTAAACTCATAATAAAGATATACTATGAAAATCTTTGTTTAATAAATATTAATCATTCTCTAAGCCCTGTATTCTTGTCTTTTTTTTTTTCAAAACTGGCAATTTTTGCCTGTGTCACCTTTTAAAACAATCTAGAACTCTTTACTATATGAGCTGAATTTAAAATGTAACATTGATGAGACAAATAAAAAATTTTCTTGGTGCCTTCAAGGTTTTGACATTGAGTGGTGAAAGTGTGTTATCTAAAAAGGCTTTGGCTTTTTATGTAAATTTTTTTTCATATTTCTTTGAATAATTCAGAATCCACCCATGCCGATTTTTGTGAGCTGTGATCAACTGGTAAATATAAAATGTTTATGTTTTTGAAGTTCTAGAATTTGCTGATTTTAAAAAGATAGCAATTTTGGATACAAGCTGCATTGCTACAAGTGGTTGCTATGATTTCGTCTTTGAATTTCTGAATCTAAATGTTGCATGCACTGATTTTGTGCCATTATTTTTGTAAGAAAATGTGACACATTCTCATTTAGACTCATTTCTTCAATTTTGTAGAGTTGCTCTCTAATCCAATTTTTCCCTATTGATGAATGACTTTAACTCTTCTGTAAGTCTCTGTGCAGCATACATATCAGCAGATAATTGCCCCCAGTTAGCATTTTATATGTGAATTCCATGAGTTTTGTTTTTTCCCAACATCTACATCAAACTCAATTTGTTAACATCTGGGCCATATTTTTGTTGCCATGGCAGGGCCTTTTTGAATATGGTTGATAAAATTTTTACATTGTCTCTATTGCGTTAAGTCACAACTATAATGGATCAGTTTTAAGTTTGCATTTCTTTAAAGCAGGACAAAAGTTAGACACTCATAAAAAACGTCTATATGGAATTAGAGAATGTTGTTTTTTATAGTGCTCTAAGACCACATAATTCAAAAATGTTTTATATAGCAAATTGACTTTTGCATGTCTTTACAAAGCATATAACAGTTTTTATGCCAACAGCTCTCTTTTTCCACTCATATATTATCCTTTTTCATTATTAATTAATCCAAATGATTAAATTAGTATATATACAACTGTTATGACAGGCAGACTCAGTGCGTTCAATGATGCCAGTCTCCTAGGATTCATTACTTGTATAATATCTTCCCCTTGAGTCTGAGCCATCTAGTGCCTTGCTTCTAATCAACAGAACATGACAAAGGAGATGGGCTGTCACTGATGTATTAACATGTAAAATAATGACTTCTGTCTTGCTTTCAAATGCTATTGCCTTCTTGGTTTATGTGCTTTGATGAAGCTAGCTGCCATGTTGGAGACACAAACATGGCAAATGAAATAAGAGTGGACTCCATCCAATAGCCAGCTGGAAACCAAGGTCCACATTTCAGTAACTCTCAAGGAAGCTATCTGGATAAATTCAACTAATAACAGCAGGGACCTCAGTAATTGTTTCTTACAGAGTAAAAGGACAGCATTGAATTCTGGTAAGTTCATGAGGTAGAGACATACTGAAGTTGTAAGCACTTTGCAAAATGAGCTCATTCATTCAAAAGTGTATTAGGCACCTACTAATTTACGCAATCCTAGAAACTGGCTGTACAACGGAGAACAAGGAGGACAAGGTCTCTGCTATCATGGAGCTTACATTCTTGTTAGGTGTACAGTAAAATTAAACAAACTAAAAAGGATATCAGAATGTAAGTTCCATAAAAGCAGAGATTTCTCTCCTTTTACTGTTACATTACTTTCAGCCCCTTCAACAATGCCTGAAACATTGTAGGTACTGAAAAAAATTATTCGCTAAATAAATATTAATACTAGTTAATGAAATGAAGAAAACCAAGATAGTGTAAAGAAATAGAATGACTAGAATTGGTCCTTTCGATGGAAGAGTTAGATGCCTGGCAGAGAAGCTGATGTTTGAGTTGAGACTTGAAAGATGAGATGGAGGCAGCTTTTTGAAGATTAAGGAAAAGAGAATTTTGAAGAAAGAAAGTGACAAGAGAAAAGACTGAAGGTTTTATGTGCCCCCTGTGGCTGGGGTGAAGTTCACATATAAGCAGAGCAAATCAACCTGTCCAACTCAGTGATGCTATGAACAATTATACTTTAGGAGAAGTCCTTTAACATAAGCAGAACACATCTTTATTCAAATACTTCCCTAAAATTACAATCTTTCTTTGTGAGAGTGATAGGAAACATAGTTAATGCTCACTTATGAGCTTAAATACCCTCTAGTTAAGAAGGTCATTAGTATTATAATTTTGTAAACTGAACATTTATTAAAGTTGCCTTAATATGAGTGTAATTTTATTGTCGTTAATTTATTTTCTCTCTAATGTAGTACTGCATTTCCGCTCATTGTAGTATACTTTTTCTAAGAATCATTTTCTTAACCTAAGAGGCAAATGAGAGATTAATATCACACTGGAGTTTCTTATTTTATAAGAGTTATTTTATAAGAAACTTCTCTAAGTCTCAGAATAATTCTAAAAATGTTTTTATATATTGTCTTTTCCCTTATGTAAATTTAACAAAAATTTCTATAGAACAAGGAAATTCAGGGGTTTTTGACTACTGAAAATATAATTTGGCAAGTTTTTCAGGAAAAATATTAGGACTGAAAAAATTAAATGTTTTAAATCTACCATCCTGTTCCAAGAGCTGCGTTATACTTCATCCTGACTAGACCTGTAGTAACTCTATTTGATGGACTTCTTTTTTGGTTCTTCTTAGTTTTTAATTTATTTTAAACTGACACATTGTCATTGTACATGTTTCGGGGGTACAATTTGATGTTTTGATACAAATCTGTGTTCTATAGTGAGGGTAGTTAGTGTATTTATCACTTTATACATTTATCATTTCTTTGTAGTGACAATATTCAAAATTCTCTAACTATTTTTTAATGCACAATATCTTATCTTTAACCGCAGTCACCCTACTATGTAATAGAACACCAGAAATTATTTCTTCTATCTAATTACAACTTTGTAGCCACTGACGAACTTGTCCTCATCTTCCCCTCTCCTTACCTTAGTCTCTGGTCATTACTGTTCTACTCTCTGCTTCTACAATATCGACTTAATCTTTTCAGAGATTCCACATAAGAGTGAGATCATGTGGTATTTGTCTTTCTGTGGTCTGGTTTATTTCACTTAATGTAATAACCTCCAGATTCATTCATGTTGTCACAAATGACAGGATTCGTTCTATTTTACGGCTGAATAGCATTTTGTTGTGTATATATGCCATATTTTTGGATCCATTCATCTGATGTAGTCCATATCTTGGCTATTATAAATAGTGCTGCAATAAACATGGGAGCACAGATACCTCTTTAACATACTTATTTCTTTTTTACATAAACCCAGTAGTGAGACTGATGGATTGTATTGTAGCTCTATTTTTAATTTTTTGAGGAATTTTCATAGTTTTTCATAACAGATATACTAGTTTAGTTTACAATCCCACAGAAAGTGTGTAAGTGTTCTCTTTTCTCCACATCACTTGTTTACCAACATTTGTTTTCTTTCCTCTTTTTAGTATCTCATTGTGATTTTGATTTGTCCCTGATGGTTAGTGATGTTGAGCATTTTTTCATATTCCTGTGGCCATTTGTTAAGTCTTCTTTTGAGAAATGTCTATTAAGGTATTTTGCTCACTTTTAAATGGGTTTTTGTTTTTCTGTCACTGAGTTGTTTAAGTTTCTTACATATTGTAAAGATGTATAGTTTGCAAATATTTTCTCCCATTTTGTCACTCGTCTCTTCACTGTTTGTTTACTTTGCCTTGCAAAAGCTTTTTAGTTTGATGTAATCTCATTTGTTTATTCTAGCTTTTGTTGCCTGTGCTTTTGAAGTCTGACTTTATTTTATTTATTTTTAATCTTTTTTTATGATACTTTAAGTTCTGGGGTACATATGCAGAAGGTGCAGGTTTGTTACATAGGTATACACATGCCATGCTGGTTTGCTGCATCCATGCCCCCGTCTTATTTTTAAAATGCTTGCCCAGACCAATGTCATGAAGTGTTTCCCCTATGTTTTCTCCTAGTAGTTTTATAATTTGGGTTTTTTTTTTTCATTTAAGCCATTAATCCATTTTCAGTTGATTGTTGTATATGGTAAGAGGGAGAGGTCTAGTTCCATTCTTTTGCAGCTAGATTGTGAATTTTTCCAGCACCATTTACTGAAGAGACTGTGTTTTTTCCCTGTCCCTTTTCGGCATCTAGGTCTAAAATTAGTCTGCTATAGGTATGTGAATTTATTTCTGGATTCTCTATTTTGTCCCATTGATCTATGTGTCCGTTTTTATTTAAGCACCATGCTGTTTTGGTTAGTATTGCATTGTAGCATATGTTGAAGTCAGGTACTCTCACTTGGTCTTTTTGTTCAGAATTGTTTTGGCTATCTGGGGTCTTTTGTGGTTCCATATGAAATTTAGGGGTGCTTTTTCTATTTCTGTGAAGAAGGCCATTGGTATTTTGATAGAGATTGCATTAAATCTGGAGATCCCTTTGGGTGGCATGGCCGTTTTAACAATATTAGTTCTTTTGATCCATGAACATGAGATATTTTCCCATTTATTTCTGTTTTCTTCTGTTTTCTTTATCAAAGTTTCATACTTTTCCATGTAGAAATCTTTCCCCTCCTTGGTTAAGTTTATTCCTAGGAATCCTTTTTTTAATGAAGCTATTGTAAGTGAAATTGTTTTTATCATTTATTCTTTATATGAGTGTATAGAAATGCAGTGATTCTTGTGTGTTGATTTTATATCCTACAACTTTATTGCATTTGTTTATTCTATTTTTGGTGGATCCTTTAGGGTAATATAAATATATATACACACACATACATACACACATACACACACACACACACACACACACACCCATACATACATACATGTTCATTTCATCTGCACACAAGGACAGTTTAACCTCTTCCTTTCCAATTTGCATGTCTTATACTTCTTTTTCATGCCTAATTCCTCTAGGTAGGACTTCTACTTATTACATTCAATAGAAGTGGTGAAACTAGGCATCTCTGTCTTGTTCCTGATCTGAAAGGAAAAGCCTTTTTAGCTTTTCTCTGCTCAGTATATTAACTGTGAGCTTGTCATATATTGCCTTTGTGGTGCTGAGGTACATAACTTCTATACCTATTTTGAGAGTTTTTATCACAAAGGGATGTTGAATTTTGTCAAATGTTTTTTTCTCTGTCTATTGATATAATCATATAGTTTTGTCTTTCTGTTAATGTGGTGTGTCACATTTATTGATTTGCATGTATGAAACCAACTGTGCATTCCTGGGATTAATCCCACTTGATCATAGTGAATGATCTTTTTAATGTGCTGTTGGGTCGAGTTTGGTAATATCTTGTTGAGGACTATCGCATCTAGGTTTACCAAGACTATTGACATGCAGTTTTCTTTTTTATTTTCTGGTGTTGGAAGCAAGACAATACTGACCTCAAGAAAACAAGTTTGCAAGTACTGCATTCTCTTCAATTTTTTAGAATAGTTTTATGATAATTAATATTCGTTCTTTAAATGGTAAAATTCAGAAGTCATTGGGTTCTGGGCTTTTCTTTGATGGAAGACTTTTTATTACTGATTCAATTTCCTCACTCACTATTGGTCTATTTAGATTTGTTTATCTCCATAATTATCTTGGTAGGTTGTATGTGTTCTGGAATTTTTCATTTCTTTGTTTTCAAATTGGTTAACCTATAGATGTTCATAATAGGCTCTTATGATTGTATTTCTGTGATATCAGTTGTAATGTCTTCTTTTTTATCTCTGACTTTGAGTCTTCTCTCTTTTCTTCTTAGTCTAGCTAAAAACAGGTTTTGTTTATCTTTTCAAAAAGCCAGCTATGTTTCATTAATTTTTTAAATGTTTTAGTCTTTATTTTATTTATTTCTGCTCTGAGTTTTATTATTTCCTTATACCAGTGTTGAATTTTACTTGTTCTGGGGTTTTTTCTTCCTTAAAGTGCATCATTATATTATTAGAAATCTTTCTTTTTTTTTTTTTTTGATGTGGTGTTTATTGTTATACGCTTCCCTCTTACAACTTCTTTTGCCTTGTCTCTTAGGTTTTGTTATTATGTATTTCCATTTTCATTTGTCTCAATAAAATTTTTCTTTGATTTTTAATTTATTCATTGACCTATTGGTCATTTAGGAGCATGTTTTTTAATCTTAATGTATTTGTAAAGTTTTCAAAGATTTTCATGTTGCTAATTTCTAGTTGTATACCACTATTGTCAGAAAAGATGCTTGATAGTCTCTCTTCTTAAATTTGTTAAGAATTATGTTGTGGCCTAACATATGATCTACCCTGGAAAATCTTTTATGTGCAGTTGAAAAGAATGTGTATTTTGCAGCTGCTGGATAAAATGTTCTGTCAGTTTCTATTCATTCCATTTGGTATATGGTGAAGTTTAATTCCAATGTTTCTGCTGTTTTCTAGATGATCTGTCCATTAGTGAAAGTAGGATGTTAAAGTTCCCTACTGTTATTTTATTGTAGTCCGTCTCTCTTTTTAGGTCTGATAATATTTGCTTTATATATCTGCATTCCCCAGCATTGAGTGCATATATATCTACAATTGTTATATCCTCTTATTATATTGATCACTGTTATTATATAACCTTCTTTATCACTTTTAACAGTTCTCCTGTGTGTCAGTTTGTCAGGGTGTCAGGACCTATGGTGTATTAGCTTTGGTTCTGGGTGGACTCAGTAGCATAGTCTTCATACAGTGTCTTCACCTGTAATCCTTATCAGCAATACCTGTGATTGCTTCTGTGACCTAGGCTATGGAAGCTTGAGATGGCATTGGCACAGTCTTGCTGTGGGTGAGGGCACTCGGATGATTGTTGGGCCAAGTATGTATAGAGGCAAAGGGTTGTCAGGTTGTTGAGCTCTCCTGGGAGGCAAGTGACCACTGTTGGGCTGGATGTCAGGCCAGGCTCAGGTGCACACAGGCATACATGGGCATAGCTGGCTGGGCATCTGTGTAGCTGTCTCTCTCTAGGGAGGTGGGACTGCCACCAGACTGGATATTGGGTTAGGTATACATGATTGCAGTATGGCAAGGAAGCTCTATGGCAGTGTGTCTGGGAAGTGGAGGTACTGCAGGACCAGCTGTCAGGCCAGATATGGACACATGTAGGCTAGACCAGTCATTTGGCTGTGCAGCACGTGCACACACAGGTAAGGCAGGTAGCCAGCTGATCAATGGCTTTGCTGCTGTGCTGGTCTATCTATTTCCTGGGTTGGGGGCTGCTGCATGGGTTTGGACATTTGGATTTCAGTTGTTTGGTATGACACAGACTTCAGGCAACTGGGGTTATGGTGCTGCAGGCACTAATGTGAATGTGGTAAAATGATCATGTGTCTCAGGGATGGAGAGAATCTATTGCTACTATTCCTCAGGATTAGATGCACTCTGGTAATAAATCCAGTTGCAGGATGGTGCCAAGCCATGGCTACTTAGGTCATGGGGGTGGGAAATTCTCAAGGTGAGCTCCTACTCTGAGGCAGTGCAGCAGCATGAACTCCCAACTAATCAACAAACTGTCTTAGAGCCTGTGAGGACTTGGGTAACTCTCTTGAAGCAGGGGTTGCTGGTGTTTGTGGCAGCAACAGGTACCACTGAGGATCTTCAGCTTGCTTTTTCACCTATGAGAAGTACCCCCGACTCTGAGCCCATCCTGGTTGGGGAGACAGTGTGGCAGAGGCAGAATGCCTCACTTCCACCTCTATGGTGCTATCCAGAGATTCTGTGCTGCACAGGGACTTGTTTATTCATTGTTTTGATGTCTTTCCTTGGTGTGGCAGGGATGAGCACCAGGTAACTCTAGTCAACCATGTTGCTGACATCTCTTCAGATATTTCAAGAAATCCAGTTTTCTAATGCTTACTTCATCCTGTAAATTCTGTGTCATTCTGTAAGTCATCTAATTTTATGAAGTTTTATATGTAATTAATATATAAATTATTTTCTATTATTTATTAAACCGTTACTAGGAAATGGTGGTTGAGATTATTTCCAATTAGAGTTTAAGTTTCAAATATGTTATCTTTAATATAAACTACACAGTACATTGAAATAAGAGTTTGGGAGATTCTGGAAGAGATCTCAAAAACAGCAGATGACTTTTAGAGTGCTGATCACTGTGAGATGCCAAAAAGGTAATTATCAACATTGGTATTTGACACCTGTTATTGAATATTTAATGTAAATAAAAACAAATGTGAACTACTTATTTTCCTTTATCACAACAATCATCATCATTTTACTTAGAGCTGGAAAGTGAGAAGGCTAAAGCAACCTAAGTGAATCCTCAACCCATGTTGTAACATTTCCAGATCTAAATCAAGGATAGAGAAATGGACATTGTAGACAAGTGAAATGGAGTGTTGGTGTCTGGCTCTTAAGATTTTTCTAGCATTTTTCTTCACATAATGTTTCTCTCTCAGTCTTAGAAACATAAGGGTCAATAATGTTCACTCACCCTGATAGCATCTCTGACCCCTTACTTCAGAGTCACTGCCACTAACTACTTTAAAAAGTTTTCAGGGAATATTTTACATATGCTCATGCACATAGTTCACTCAGCTATGTCATGATTTCACCATTTTCCTTTTACTTAATCTATACCTTCTGGTGAGGCATTAAGTGCCTAAAGTGACTCCAAGCCATTGAGTCCTCCAGTCATTTTAAGGCTGCCAAAACTATTTCCTTTTAATGCTCTGAGGCTTGTCCATAAAAATATGCTTTACTGAAGAGCTTAGAGCCGAGTCTGTATATGGAACGTGTCATGAAAGAGTTAGTGACTACAAATGCTACTGCTACTACTATTTCTACAATTACTGCTATTTATCATGTCCAAATATTGTGGTTAAGCCTTATGCTCATATAATTATTATCCATTCTGAGTTTTAGCAGTGATGACAAATGGGGGAAATATCTGGCAAAATTTCTCCCTTTTCTCGCTAACAACATACTCAACTTTTAAGCAGGAGTTATAAAATAGTATTAACTTTGGATTCCTGTCTTTCAGAAATTTATGCATTTATATGTTTACTATATCCCTTCCTGAGGGTCCAGGTTGTAGTTTGTTGGAATAATTTTAACACTGATTTGAGTGATATATATTGCACAATACATTTCACCATCCTTCTCCTCCAATTCCTAAAGACAGTGCCAAGATGAAGTTTGTGGGTTTCATGTCTGTTTCTTCAAAGTGAGGGGTTTTTTTGTAGATCTTTAAGTTCTATTAATATAAGCCACGAGGAATCCCTACCCCACCAATGCTATAGAAATAACTGAAATTGTCTAAATTATAGAGATAATATAGTTATTAACATTACAGTTTAAATAATTCTATGAAATAAGAAACTCAGATTGAGTTTTTTCCTTTTAATTAATATTGAAATTAATGTGTGCCCAAATTCTTGAATCCATCTCAGCATATCTTTATCCATCCATGACTATGATACTCTGTAAAGATAGCATTAACTATTGTGTTAGGTCAACCTCACGCTCATCACGGCCATATCACTAACTCTTGTATTTTCCAACATACCCTCTGAAATGTACATTTGCCTGGAAAATAATTACAATGTATTCCATACTAATTGATTCAAACCCATGCTGTATAACAAGCTCTTCTATTTATAAGTTGCTTGAAAAGGAAATCTGCACTATAGAAAGGTAAATGTTAAAATCATAACTATAAAAAATGATGAAATAATATACAAATAAACAGCTATTAGACTAAAACATATATTTTAGATAATTTAACCTGCACAATTAATATTTAATAATGTTATGAGATTTGTTGTTTTGCTACCTAATATCCCAGCTGGAAACTCTGGAAACAAGAAAATTCAAAGTCCTACAGTCAATTATTTAGATATGATATGAACATGAATATCATTCTTCCTTTAATCAAGGACTAAGAGAAATCTTAAGAAAGCAGGGCATCCATTTTTCTGCCCTGAGGTAGATCAACAATTACTAAAGTAATGCAATTTCCTGATTCTGAAGATGACACTGCTGACCTATTATGAGTGCGTCAGATTATTGCAGTATTTTTCCATTTGCAGTGAGGTTTGTTTTTTTTTTTTTTTTCCTGTTTTCCCCTTTTTATCAAACAATGATTTACTAGATCAGATTGAAGGTCCCCAAATGTGCTAAAATCAATTAACCCTCTCAATTGAGAATAATATAAAATCACACCCCAAATCACATTAGAACAGTAATCTTGCAAAATACCCACACACATGGAGTCCAAGTTATAGTATTCACTTATTTCTTGTAGAAAACAACATTCTTAGTGGGACAGTGAAGCATGCTCCACAATGAAAGATTCACAGTCAATAAATAACACTATTTATTTTCCAAGTTTAGAAACAATGACAAATATATGTATCAGACAGAGATGAAAATGGCAAGCATGTTTAGTGGTAACAAAGGGCTTACTAATGCTTCACCCTCCATTCACACTCCCAGTGCCCAGCATAATGTGAGGCAAGCAAGGCTGGGTGTGGTGGCTCCCATCCGTAATCCCTGCATTTTGGCAGGCTGAGTCAGGAAGATCTCTTGCATCCAGGAGTTTGAGACAAGCTGGGCAACATAATGAGACCCCCATCTCAACATAATGAGACCCCCATTAAAAAAAAAATTAGCCAGGCATGATGGTGCGTGCCTATAGTCCCAGCTGCTTGGGAGGCTGAAGAGGGAGGATCATTGAGCTCCAGGGGACAAGGCTGCCGTGAGCTGTGATCATGCCACTGCACTCAGCCTGGGTAACAAAGCAATACCTTGTTTTAAAAAAAAAAAAAAGGCATTTTGTCTCAAGGTAGAGTACTGACCATAGTACATTCCCAGTAGGCACATTAATGCAAAGATGACTAGTAGTGGCCACACTCCCAGTCATCTTTGTTTTAATATTATATCCATCTGCCTATTGATTTCAGCATCTCAGTTCCTTCTGTTAACTCATCAGCCAAAAATATTACTTCTCCCTTTCTGGTTCACAGTAGGAGAAGGAGCTGCAAGAGGCTGGAAATATTTTTCTCATACACGCCTGTCCTAAGGAACAAAAAAACGGACTTCTTTCCTTTAGAAACATAAGGAGTGGAGAATAGATGTTCCTGCCTTCAACATTAAACGCAAAATACCATCTTCTTTCTATAGGTTGGGTACTAAAATGATTGTTTATATTTTTTCCTTTATTATCTATGTTCATTTCAATAGCTCTTTCATAACTCAATCTCAGAAGGGTGATACACAGAAATCCCAGAAAACAACTGTCTCATGGCATAATTAGTAAGTAGTCTACCCTTTTTTAATATAAATTTAAAATTCATGTGCCTTAAAGGAGTAATTTTATCTAATAGAATAATTATAAAATCATATATTAAAGATATATCTATAAAACTGAAGAATTTATCCTTGTAAGATTAGTTTTAACTGATGTGAAAAATAATCTCCTTAAATCAAATGTGGCCTTTACTGCATATTTGCTCATAAAATTTTCTGGTAAATTATGGTTATTTTAAATTACAACATATGTGTCAAAATTTTTAACACTGAGAATTACAAATATTGAAGTCTTACTATATTTTTATATGTTTTCCCCAAAAAAAGTTTAAAATTTGTACGTTTTTATTTTTAAAAGTTTATATCTATTTCAAACTGAACTTTAGTATTTTTAAACTGAGTCTAAATAACTTGATTTTACCACTAATACTGAGAGAAAGAGGTGTATGAAAAAAAAAATCTTTGAACCTTTTCTTGTTCCCTTTCCGTCATAAAATTATTTATCATATCATCCAGTTGACTAGCTGTTTCTACATAAACAATCCAAGACTGACAGAAATCCTCTACTTGTGGAGTAAACGAATTATTTGTTCAGGCATGATTTCTCTGCTATCACAATTTCTGAAATATAAAAAAAGGATAAGCTCTATTAAATAACTATTAACTATAGTTGTTCTATATTCCCTTATAGGTATCTAATTTTATCTGACACTAATGAATTGGGAAAATCAAAGTATTTCATGGTTCATTAATCCTTTGCAAATACAATAGATTTTATTTTTAAAAGTATCGTATATAATTTAAAGATTTTTGTCAAATCTTTGGAATTATGAAATTACTTGACTCAGTTTTTGGAAAATATTTTCCACATATACTAAGAGGCAAAACTAGTTTCTATTGTCAAACCAATGAGAGAATTCAGATTCAACATTTTTTAAGAAAAATTAACTTTTCTTATCATAATGTATTTTCCATTTCTTCTGGAGTCAGTTTTTTAAATAATGTATTCCAATAGATGATACTTTATGAATATTTATGCCACATTTTAAATGCATCAGATTTGAAATGTTAATTTTGAATTGTAACCATTGGCATTATAGAATGATCCTTTTCCTTGTTTCTTTGCCTGTTTTTACAAGAAAGGGACAAACTGTAACTTTATTATGTCTGCTGGCAAATGCATCCTTCCCTGAGAAACTGTTGTTATATTGAGCTGAAATTTTCAGGGATGTGAAACACAAATTCTGCAAGGCTGTCACTAGAACAGTGATCTGATAAAGTACTCACATATGTAGATTCTAAGTTACGGCATTCACTTACATGGTGTAGATTCCTACTTCTACCCTTTGGTACCTGGACAGATGTATTTTACCTGTTAAAGGCACAGCACCATATATGACTATTATTTCAAAATATATGCCTAAGCTGGATCCTTCTCTATATCCTTCAGGGGTCATTCCAATATTTTATCAGTTCTGAAACTACTAAGTAATGTGGAAATGGTCATACGCTTTTTGTTAGACTTTTATTGCAAAGTGGGTCACTTGATCTGAAGCAGTGTCATGTGTGGACTCAAAATGTTAAAATAATGCCTTCTGAATATCTGAGCCCTCAGATAGTGGTGCTGGTTGAGGTGCTGAAGGCAAAGAAACTAAACTTACACCAGAAAACACGTCAATCACAAACAAGACAAATATCTGCTTCCTCTAACGTAGGCAAGGTCTCAATACCACAGAAGGCTGACTGGTGTCCTCAGCTCACTACTGGTCTCTAGTGCTGACAAGTCCAGCATTCAGCTACAGAAATAGGCTAAATGAACCTTGTGATAGGAGACTCATGCTTTACAGCCTAGGAAACATTTCCAACCTTAATCATAATCACTCCATTCAAGGTCCTATAACACAGACATTGGTATATGCAAGGACAAAGACTGGACAAAACATCATGTACAGCTGATTGTTCAGTACCACCTCTATTTTGAATGTCTGTCATGAGCATTGTTGTGGATGCAGAAATCTTCACAGTCTGAGCCCATTCCCATAAGCCATCCTTTCATAAACTGTCTCTCTCAAATATCCCAGTTTTTTTTATTCTAGGATTCTGACTAGACTAGCATTTGTCATAGCCAAAGATTCCACATATATTTTTTATCTCATGGCAATTCTCTCTCTAAACCAAACCAAGTGTATTGCTTACAGATATGCCCTATCTTAGCTAACTTATCCATAAACCAGGGCCAGGTATTTTCCACCTATATCCTCTGTTTTTAAGAGCCTAACACAAAGCCACAGGACACTGCACCTCTATATAAGTCATCATTGTAGCAGGTCCCTAAATATTAATATGATGTCTTACTTTTTGGAGCGCATATATTTTAACACAACATCCAAAGTACTTTTCACTTCCTGATCCCCAAATACTATTAATATGATGTTATCAAATACAGTGAATGAAAATAATGTTCTGTGGAATGTCTAAATCAATACAATGCAATAGAAATACAATGGGAATACATAAATATTTTAAATTTTCCAGCAGTCACATTTTAAAAAGCAGAAACATGTGAAGGGAATTTAATAATATTATTTAACTCAACATACTCCAAAATATTATGTCAAAATGTAACCACTATAAAATATTAATTATCTATTTTTATATTATTTTTAGTAATAGCACTTCAAAATCTGGTGTCTATTTTATACAAACAACATCTGAACTTTCCCTAACCACATTTCAAGTGCTCCATGTGAACATGTGAACTTCGACTTTTGGCCAAAGTAGAGTAACAAGGACCAAAATTACCCTCCTGCTAACTGCCAGACAAAACACATTAAATAATGGTTTTCAGGACCCTGACTATTAAGGAACAAAGGGCAGGGATCTCTTGGAGATGAAAAAAAAATGAAGTTAGCCCTAAAATTGCCCCAACTTACTGCCTTGAAAGCTTCCAAGACATGCACAAGGAAGGGAAACCCAAGCAGAGTTCAGCAGACTCGTTGATTTCAAGAGAAGGCCTAGGTGACTGAGGCAGTCGCAGGGCTCAGGAAAGAATACCAAAGAGGAGAATGCTGTACGGAGTGAGAACCATGGGGATCTTCAAAGGGTACCTATGGTTTGACTATTCAGCAGAGTACTGATTAGCACATGTGTGTAAGAAAACTAGATGATCAAATAATCACATGAGAAGACTAGAAAAAATACACACTCACACAGGTCCAGGAATAGTGTTTATTCCCACCAGCCAGTTTGAGAAACTTCAAGATTCAATAAGCATGAGGAGAATACACAAAAGTGTCTTGCTTCAGTAAAGGTAATAATTAGATCTGGAATAAACATTGTGGTTAAGCCTAAAAAAATTCTCAAAAGCAAGACCCCAAAGGATCAAACTATTTCCAAGTAAGCTAGCTGCACTCCAGAACAAAACAAGTTTATAAGACCTAGAAAATATCTGACTAACAAATGGGTAAAATTTATAATGCCTGGCCTCCAATAACAATTATGAGGCTTACAAATAAGCAGTATGCCTCATAATGAGGAGAACAATCAATCCACTGACACCAACCCAAAACAGAAAAATTGAGCAAATTAAAAATCAACGACTTCTCTTACACAAATCACAGAACAAGGTCACAAAGCAAACCACCACCTTGAAATCTGGACAGACAGGTACATCCAAAGACGTAATACTATAAAATCCACTAAGACGTATTATAGAATATATCTCAGAAGATAATGAAATACAGGTCAAAATTAAAATTATAAGGATCTAATATAATTAAATAATCTGTATAATTTATAAATATGAGAAGGTTAATCAATGTTATTTCTAATTAATTTTTAAATAAAGTAATATTTAAGTATATTAAATTATCTTGAAGGTGAGGAGTATGATAAAAATATATCGTATCTCTTTAGTAAGTGTACATGTGTATATGGAACTCTGTTATTTGCCTTTGGAGATTACTTCAGTAAAACTGAAGAATAAAAATAAAAAATAACTCCATTAGTTTTTTTCAGATGTTACGAACAATGAACAAATAGTGCTTTTAATGAAAGACAAAGATATGAGTAACTAAAAATGAAGCAGTCTGGCAGTTAGCATAAATTTTAAGTTTTATTAATAAAAAATAGAAAATATTAAATATTTTCTGAGGTAAATGAAGTTCATTGATACATTTGTATTAACATTTTATCAAACAATTAACAGAATACATCTTGGCCACCTTATAGCACACACTGATTTCACAAGATATTACACGAAATTTTTTTATGTATTGAATAGGTTGTCAAAAATTTCAATATCCAGAATCATTCTAATTATAACAAGGCAGCAACACTAGTCCATGACATTTTTTAGGATTTAATATTAAGAAAAGGCAAGTATTCATTATATTTAATTGTATGTAAAGGGTCATTTTTAGCATTCTTATCATTATTCAATTTGCTTTGCTCCAAAGCTAGACATTTTTTTTTAATAGTCAAGGGATCAAAGAGACAAAATTGCTGATTGAAACTTTCTATTACTTCTATCACCCCATTCTACCCCATATCTGAATTCAGACATAACCTAATGTGCCAATACCTTATGTGCATGTTCTACACTTCACAGAGATATATATCAGAAGAAAAGATAGATAGATTTTTAAAAGTATTCCCATAGTTTGATGTTTAATCGATTTTGAGGCCTTGGAGCAGTGTCAATTATCAGGACATAGGATATATGAAGAATATGCATATCTGCTGCAAAATGAGAGAAAATTCCTATAAACCCAACCACTTTTCAGATAATTTTAAGATCAATTTTTAAAACAAATACATATAGAAGTTTAAGATCTAGAAATTGGAAAGTCTGTGCCTATAGGCAATTAAGACAGGTTGAGAGATACAAAAATTTTAAAATGTATATCTTCAAAATTCTTTACAGTGAAGAATAATGAGAATAATTCACTTGAGAATTGTCTTAAATTGTGGAAAATCAGATATTAAGATAAACGAGAAAACATTTTCTCTTTCTTGTTTTGTTTGTGATTATACTTTTAAGTTCTGGGGTACATGTGCAGAATGTGCAGGTTTGTTACATAGTTATACACATGTCATGGTGGTTTGCTGCATCCATCACCTTGTCATCTACATTAGGTATTTCTCCCAATGCTATCCCTCCCCTAGCCCCCACCCTGTGACAGGTCCTGGTGTGTGATGTCCTTCTCCCTGTGTCCATGTGTTCTCATTGCTCAACTTCCACTTAGGAATGAGAACATATAGTGCTTGGTTTTCTGTTCTTAGTTTGCTAAGAATGATGTTTTCCAGCTTCATCTATGTCCCTGCAAAGGACATGAACTCAGCCTTTTTTATGGCTGCATAGTATTCCATGTTGTATATGTCCCACATTTTCTTTATCCAGTCTATCACTGATGGGCATTTGGGTTGGTTCCAAGTCTTTGCTATTGTGAACAGTGCTGCACTAAACATACATGTGCATGTGTCTTAGTAATAGAATGATTTATACTCCTTTGGGTATATATGCAGTGATGGGATTGCTAGGTCAAATGGTATTTCTGGTTCTACATCCTTAAGGAATTGCCACACTGTCTTCCACAATGACTGAATTAATTTATACTCCCACCAACAGTGTAAAAGCGTTCCTATTTCTCCACATTTTCTGCAGCATCTGTTGAAGGGCTTTTTGTGTCTCTATCTCCTTCAGTTCTGCTCTGATATTAGTTATTTCTTGTCTTCTGCTAACTTTTGAATTTCTTTGTTCTTGCTCCTCTAGTTCTTTTAATTGTAACATTAGGATGTTGATTTTATATCTTTCCTCATTTCTCTTGTGGGCATTTAGTGCTATAAAGTTCCCTCTACATATTGCTTTAAATGTGTCCCAGAGATTCTGGTACTTTGTGTCATCATTCTCGTTTGTTTCAAAGAATATCTTTATTTCTGCCTTCATTTCATTAATTATCCAGTAGTCATTCAAGAGCAGGCTGTTCAGTTTCCATGTAGTTGTGCAGTGTTGAGTGAGTTTAACGTTTTCCATTCCTAAGTTCAAAAGTTCAAACATTGGTTCCTATTAATGTATGCAAATTTAAATGAAAAATAATTAGAATAAGTACTCAAATGTTGCTGCTGTACATTGTGAAGGTGATCGCTGTTTTCTCAGCTTTGTTAATGATACGTAAAAAGGTAACTGAAAATGCAATATTGCACTAAATATTTCTGAGAGTATTTTAACTACAAAGAGAGATGAGTTTAGTACCAACCTCAACAACATTAAAAAATATTTATAGCTAGTTTTAGACCCCTGTTTTAAGATGAACATATTAGAGCCAATTCAATTTATTTTCACTACATTTCTTTTCAAAAAAGGCATATTTTGAATGAGAAAATGAAATATCAGCTTTTCTTCTCCTGATTGATTCTCTGACAGTTTTGCTTAGTTAAATAGCTATTTCCCAGGAATATAAAGTAACATAATTTGCTTCCAGAAACACATTCTCAACCTCTTGACCCCAGATGATTCTCTGAAATGACATCTTGTGATAGTGATGAATAAATTGCTTTTATTTGTATATGTTTTCTTCCCGCAATATCTACTGAGTTGTCAGAGTAGAGTTGCCTGTGTTTCTACAATGTTATTGCTTAAAAGTACTAAAATGACACAGTACACCTTCCCGGGTCTCATAAAAATTGCTTGCTTGCTTGCTTGCTTGCTTGTTTTTAATAGTAAATTCTCTAGAAAATAACATATGCTGTCAACCACAATCCAAGCTAAACACAAGACTTTTTAGGATTTTCTTCCATCCGTCTGCTGGTTCAATAAAAGCCAGGAAGAATGTATTACTTCATTTAGAACAAATACTTAACTGATCATCTGACAAAGAGGATATTCTTCCAGACCACTGTGATTTCATGGGCCTATGAGGACCTATGTATTTCAGAAGTTAAAGTCACATCCCTTCTGATCTAAAGTACATATGTATGATTTGGAACTATGGTACCCACTTCAGGAATTAAAGCTAGAACTTTCCACTCTGCCCTTCTTCCATCCTCTATCACACACTCTAATATCCAACTACTCCCCACTCCCAACAAATCCCTCTATAATAGCAGCTATACATATATGCAGTAAATATTACTTGTGTATGTTCTGCATCCTAGACTTTTCCTGGATAATAGAGAGACCTGTGACTGAAACAAGGATCTCCTTCCTTTGAAGTTTACATTCTATGATAAAGAGTATAGGGAGAGGAATAATGAGATAGTGAAAAGTTAATTTACATAGTGAATTAGAAATTAATGTGTATTATGGAAAGAAGAAAAGCCAGAGGATAATGGAGATTCAGAGCATAGATGATTTTAAATATAGTAGTAAGGGTAGACCTCATTGAAAGAGACATTTAGATAAATCTTAAAGAAGGTAAGGAAATTATTCCTACAGAAATCTGGGGAAAGAACATGCCAACTAGAGGTAACAACCAGTACAGTGGTCCTAAGGCAGGCCTAAAACTAACATGCTCCAAGGAAACAAAGAAGGTCTGTAAGCCTGGAGCAAAATAAACAAGATGATAAACAAGAATATTGGGAGAAGTGAATCCAATCCTGTAGTGACTCAATGGCCCTTATAAGAAATGTGTCTTTTATTCTGAAACAGTGAGACTGAATAAAGAAGACTGACATGATCCATATTAAATTTTCAAGTTATTACCTTGAAAATAGAATGCAGACACAGGGATTACTAACAAGAAGCTATTGCAGTAATCAAGGGAATAATTAATGGTGGATCAGATCAGTGTTATTTTGAGCCTACAAAAGACTATTTTACTAGAAGGGATAAGTAATGGTCATAAAATTAAGATATTTTGATGGAAGGGTCAACAGAATTTCCTGATTAAATAGCTGTGGGGTGAGAAAGACAGAAAAGTGGAAAGAAAGACTCCAAAGTTTTTGACCTAATAAGTCACTGATTTTATTCATCAATCATCATTAAAAGTTTATAAAAAGGAGGGGGGAAGGAAGAAAAATAAATCTTTTAAAAATGAAATATTAAGTTATGTATTTTTATTGCTGGGTTGTTGATGGTTTCAATGAAAAGGAAAGAGTTAAATTTAAATACTAGTTCATTTATTATTTTTTAATGTTAATTAGCTTTATTTAAACATTTTACAATTTATACATAGATGAGAAAATCACATCACAGAAATCTATACAATTTGTCAATTAAAATAATAAAACATAAAGTCTGTTACAAATGTAAAATAGTTTTGTTACACAGCTTAGTGTTCTTTAAATCATATTGGATGTAGTTCCCAATTGTCTTGCCCTTTTATCAAGTCTAGTGCTAAACGGTAAATATAGAATTAGTTAACATTTATTGAAGACCTTCTATGTGCCTGGCACTGACCTAAACATTTTATAACTAATCCTTTCAATGCTCATGTGCAGTGGTTTTCATTATTATCCCATCTGGTCTGAGCTGGCTGATCCCTGAGAGGTTAAGAAATCTTCCTAAGGTTGCAAAGCTAACAAGAGGCAGGGCTTCAATAAATACTTGTTAAAAGAAGTGAATGATATGAAACTGTTTAAAGTATGGAGGAATTTACACTCTATAAAATGCACAGATTTTAAGAGTTCAGTTCAATGAGATTGGACAGTTATATATACTCATGTAGCTAGTACCCCAGTCAAAATAAAGAACATTTCTAAAAAGTTCCCTCATGCTTCTTTCCAGTCAATATCGCCTCATTCCAAAGATACCACATTCTGATTTCTGTCACCATCATTTTTCTTATGGCTAGATTTTATATAAATGGAATTACACAATATACACTTTTCTATGTCTGGCTTCATTCCCTAAGTATGGGTTTTTGTTTTGAGATTCAACCATGTTGTGTGATTCAGCAGTTCTCTTTTAATTGCTGAATATATGTTACTGTAGGATGTACCATGATTTATTTATCTATTCTCTTTCAAAGGCCATTTACATGTTTCAAAGTTTGGGTTAAGATGAATAAGACTGCAATGTAGATTCCAATACAAGTCCATATTGGTGTGTATGTTTGTGTGTATATGTACACATATTTTGGATTAACTCCTTGGGGCCAAAGTGCTGAGTCAAGTTAGCCATATGTTTAACATTATAAGAAATTGCTAAACCATTTCCAAAGTAGTCGTTTTATACTTACACCCATTATACACGAGTCTTGATCAATCCTTATATTCCCCAACATTTAGTAATATCAGTCACTTTGATTTTGCCATTGTAGTGGCTGAGATGTGATATTATATCTCGATATTTTAACATGGATTTTCCTGATTGCTATTGATGTTGACGTTTTTTTTTTATATGCTTGGCCATTTGCATTCATATGTCTTTTTTACTAGGTTTTATTTTAGGTTCAGGGGTATATGTGCAGGCTTGTTATATAGATAAACTGCACATCATGGAGGTTTGGTGTACAGATTATTTCATCACCCCAAAGATAATCATAGTGTAAGATGTATTTTTTTTCTCCCTCTTCCATCCCTCCACCATCAAGTATGTCCTGGTGTCTGTTATTCCTCTCTTTGTGTCTATGTGTTCTTGTGATTTAGCACCCACTTATAAATGAGAACATGTGGTATTTAGATTTCCATTTCTGCATTAGTTTGCTTAGAATAATACCCTCCAACTCTATCCACGTTGCTGCAAAAGATGTCATCTTGTTCTTTCTTATGAGTATGTAGTACACCATAGAGTATATGTACCACATTGACTTTATCCAGCCTACCATTGATGAGCATTTAGATTGATTCATGTATTTGCTATTGTGAATAGTACTATAATCAACATATGTATGCATGTGTCTTTATGGTAGAGTAATTTATATTCTTTTGAGTAAATATACAATGATGGGATTGCTGGGTCAAACGGTAGTTCTGTTTCAAGTTCTTTGAGGAATTGTTACACTACTTTCCACAATGGCTGAACTAATCCACAGTCCCACCAAGAGTATATAAGCATTCTCTTTTTTCCAAAATCTCCTCACCATCTGTTATTTTTTTACTTTTTAATAATAGCCATTCTGATTGGTATGAGATGGTATCTCATTGTGCTTTTCATTTGCATTTCAATAATTAGTGATATTGAGCATTTTTTCATATGCTTATTGCTTATTTCATATACATATTCATATGTATTTGTTTTTGTTTTTGCTTTTTTTTGAGAAGTGTCTGTTCATATGCTTTGCCTACTTTTTAATGGAGTTGTTTTATCCTTGGCTATTTAAGTTCCTTATAGATTATGGCTATTAGACCTTTGTCAGATGTATAGTTTGCAAATATTTTCTCCCATTCTGGAGGGTATCTGTTTATTCTGTTAATAGTTTCTTTTGTAGTAGAGAAGCTCTTTAATTATGTACCATTTGTCAATTTATGCATCTGTCACAATTGCTTTTCAAATCTTCATCATGAAATCTTACCTATCCTGTGTCTAGAATGGTATTGCCTAATTTAGCTCCCAGCATTTTTATACTTTAGGTTTTACATTTAAGTCTTCAATGCATTTTGAGTTGATTTTTGTATATGGTGTAAGGAAGGGGTCCTGTTTCAATTTTCTGCATATGGCTAGCCAGTTATCCCAGAACCATTTATCGAATAGTGAGTCCTTTCACCATTGCTTGTTTTTATCAGCTTTGTTGATGATCACATGGTTATTTGTAACCAGTAAGGTGTGAAGCCTTACTCCTTTGCTCTCTATTCTGTTTTATTGGTTTATATGTCTGTTTGTATACCAGTACCATGCTGTTTTGGTTACTGTATCCATGTAGTATTGTTTAAAGTTGGGTAATGTGATGCCTTCAGCTTTGTTCTTTTTGTTTAGAATTGCCTTGGCTATTTAAGCTCTCTTTTGGTGCCATATGAATTTTAAAATTCTGTTTTCTAATTCTATGAAGAATTTCACTGGTAGTTTCATAGAAATAGCATTGAACCTATAAATTATTTTGGGCAGTATGACCATTTTAATGACATTGATTCTTCTGATCCAGGAGAATGTAATGTTTTCCCATTTGTTTGTGTCATCTCTGACTTCCCTGAGCAGTGTTTTGTAACTTTGATTGTAGAGATCTTTCGCCTCCTGGTTAGCTGTATTCCTAGATACTTTATTCTTTTTTGTGGCAATTGTGAATGGGACTGTATTCCTGATATTACTCTCAGCTTGGATGTTGTTGGTGTCTAGGACTGCTATTCATTTTTGCATACTGATTTTATATACTGAAACTTAGCTGAAGTTATCAGATCAAGAGGCTTTTGGGCAGAGAGCCTGGGGTTTTGTAGATACAGAATCATGTTATCTGTGAACAAAGATAGTTTGACCTCCTCTCTTCCTATATGGATGCTTTAATTTCTTTTTTTTTTGCATGATTGCTCTTGCTAGAACTTCCAATACTATGTTAAATATGAATGGTGAGGAAGAACATCCCTGTCTTATTCTGGTTTTCAGAGGAATTGCTTTCAGCTTTTGCCCATTCAGTATGATGTAGGCTGTGTGTATGTCAGAAGGCTCTCAATATTTTCAAGTATGTTTCTTCAATTCCTATTTTATTGAGGGTTTTTTAACATGAGGCGATGTGGAATTTTTATCAAAAGCTGCTTCTGCATCTGTTGACATAATCATGTAGTTTTTGTTTTTAATTCTGTTTATGTGGTGAATCACATTCATGATTTGTGTCTGCTGAACCAACCTTGCATTTCAGGGATAAAGCCTACTTGATTATGATGGATAAGCTTTTGATATTCTACTGGATACAATTTGCTAGTAATTTTTTGAGGATTTCTGTATCTATATTCATCAAGGGTATTAGCTACAAGGTATTTTGTTGTTGTTGTGTTTCTACCAGGTTTTGTTATCAGGATGATACTGGCCTAACAGAATAAATTGGGAGGAAGTCCTTATCCTAAATTTTTTTGGATAGTATCAGTAAGAATGGTACCAGCTCTTATACATTTGGTAGAATTTGGCTGTAAGTCTCTCTGGTTTTGGGACGTTTTTGGTTGGTAGGCTTTTTGTTACTGATCCAATTACAGAATTTATTATTTGTTCAGGTATTTAATTTTTGGTTCAGACTTGGGAGGACTTATTTTAAAAAGTAGACTTATTAATAATTATTTTTGGTGAATAACAAACTTGTGGATTAATTTATCTTTTGTTTATTGTTGTTTTTTCTGGTTTTAATTTCCTTTAGTTCAGCTCTGATTTTAGTTATTCCTTGTCTTCCACTAGCAGTCAGGTTGATTTGTGATTTTTTCTTTATTTCCTCCAGTTGTGATATTGGCTTATTCATTGGAGATCTTTCTAACTTTATTGATGTGGGTGTTTAATGCTGTAAAATTCCCTCTTAACACTGCCTTAACTGTGTCCCAGAAATTCTGGTATGTTGTATCTTTGTTCTCACTAATTTTAAAGAATTTATTGATTTCTGCCTTAATTATTCACCCTAACTCATCCAAGAGCAGTTTCTTTAATTTTCATGTAATTGTATAATTTTGAGTGAATTTCTTAATGTTGATTTCTATTTTCGTTTAGCTGTGGTCTGAGAGAGTGTTTGGTATGATTTTGGTTTTTTTGAATATTGTGAAGATTGCTTTATGTTCAACCATGTGGTTGATTTTAAATAATGTACTATGTGCAGATAAGAAAAATGTATATTCTGTTGTTTTGGGGCAATGAGTTCTACAGATGTCTATTAGGTCCCTTTGTTCAAGTGTTGAGTTCAGGTCCTGAATATCTTTATTAATTTCTTGTCTTGATTATCTAATATCAATGGGGTGTTGAAGACTCCCACTAGTATTGTGTGTGAATCTAAGTCAGTTTGTAGGCCTCTAAGAACTTGCTTTATGAATCTGGCTGCTCCTGTGTTGGATGCATATCTATTCAGGACAGTTAGGTCTTCTTGTTGAGTTGTACCCTTTACCATTATGTAATGCCCTTCTTTGTCTTTTATGATTTTTGTTGGTTGACATTCTGTCCTGTCTTAAATTAGGATAGCAACCCCTGCTTATTCTGTTTTCCATTTGCATGCTTTTATCCAACTCTTTATTTTCAGCTTATGGATGTCATTGCATGTGAAATGGGTCTCTTGAAGATAGCATACCAGTGGGTCTTGCTTGTTTATCCAGCTTGCCACTCTGTGCCTTTTAATTAAGGCATTTAGCCCATTTACATTCAAGGTTAGTATTGATATGTGTGAATTTGATCCTGTCATCTTGTTATTAGCTGTTTGTTATGCAGACTTGTTTGTGTGGTTGCTTTATAGTGTCACTCATCTGCGTACTTAAATATGTTTTGTAAGGGCTGGTAATGGTCTTTCCTTTCCATAGTTAGCACTCCTTTCAGCACCTTTTGTAAGGCAGGTCTGGTGGTAACAAACTCTCAGCATTTGCTTGCCTGAAAGGATCTTATTTCTACTTTGCTTATGAAGCTTAGCTTGGCTAAATATGAAATTCTTGGTTGGAGATTTTATTTTTTTAAGAATGCTGAATATAGGCCTCCAGTCTCTTCTTGCTTGTAGGGTTTCTGCTAAAAGGCCTGTTGTTAGCCTGATGGGGTTCTCTTTGTAGGTGACCTGTCCCTTCCCTGTAGCTGCCTTTAACATTTTTTCTTTTATTTCAACTTTGGAAACTCTGATGACTATGTGTTTTGGGGATAGTCTTCTTGTGTACTATCTCTCAGGAATTCTCTGCATTTCCTGAATTTTAATGTTGCTTCTCTAGAGAGGTTGAGGAAGTTTTCATCAATGATATTCTGAAATGTTATCCAAGTTGCTTGCTTTCTCCTCATCTCTTTCAGGGACACCAGTATTGAGTTGTAGATTTGGTCTCTTTACATAATTCCATATCTCTCTGAGGGTTTGTTTATTCTTGCTTATTCTTTTTTCTTTATATTTGTCTGATTATTTCAGAGAGCCAGTCTTTGAGCTCTGAAATTCTTTCCTCCGCTTGGCCTATTCTGCTATTAATATTTGAAATTGCATTATGAAATTATTGTAGTGTGTTTTTCAGCTTTATCAGATCAATTTGAGTTTTTAAAATAATAGTTATTTCATCTGTTAGCTCCTATGTCATTTTATTGTAATCCTTAGATTCCTTGGATTTTGTGTCAACTTTCTCTCCAATCTCAATGATCTTTGTTTCTATCCATATTCTAAAGTTTATTTCTGTCATTTCAACCATTTCAGCCCAGTTAAGAACCACTGCTGGGAAAATAGTGTGGATGTTTGAAGGAAAGAGGCCACTCTGGCTTTTTGAGTTGCTAGTGTTCTTGCACTGGTTCTTTCTCATCTGTGTAGGTTGCTGTTCTTTTAACTGCAGTGTAATTTGAGTACAGTCAGTAGATTCCTTTTCTGGATGTTTTCAGAGGGACAAGGCTTTGGGCAGGGTCTTTATTTGTAGTTAAATTATTGTCCTTTGTTTCACAGGGGTAATATTAGCAAAGTATTATACTGTTATTGAAATTTTTGCCTGTGACCCAGAAGGTGGCACTTAAGTGAAATGGCTGGTAGTAAGGCTCTTGCTCAGCCACCTGACTCCTCTGTATTTCCTCACAGTTGCAGCCATGCTCCCTCTCAGTGCTCTGAAAGTGCTGGCTGCAGATGTCAGCTTGGCACTCCCAGGCTGCACACTGCAGCTCTGGGGCAACCTCAGGCTTTAAGTTCTCTCCCCAGCTTGGAGACAGCAGAGGAAGCAATCTTAGCAGTGGTTACTATAGAGGACCTTTTTCACTTGTCTTTTGGGGCTCTACCCCAGAGCCACTATCAAGCAGTATGATTGGACTGAGGTAGTGAAGCTGCCCTATGGGCCCAAGCTGGTCAACCCTGCCTGGTCATGTGCAAGGGCTGTGTGGGTCTCAGGAGAGACATACTGGCCTTAGGACAACTTCACACAACTTTTTCCTAGGACAACTGCAGCTTGTTAGAGGTAGGGTTAAAACACTCAGTCTTTGTTTCTTCCCCAGTCCAAGACAGTGAAAGCAGTACTATGCAGTGGCAGTGAGAGAGGGGCTTTTGGTTGCCTCGAGGAGCTCCATCTCCAAGAAATTCAGAGCTGCTGCTACTGGAGTTTTCAGCACGGGGTTGGGGGGAGGTGGGGGGATGAGTGGGCTGTACTGCTGGCCTGAGCTGGGAGTTCCACTTTTTGGGGATTAGAGGGTGAAGGTCTCACAGGAAGGAGAGACTAAGTTCCTCTCTATATGGTGACTATGATGTGCTGGAACTGAAAGTGAAGCCCTCACACTCTTTGTTTCTTTCCTAGACTGAGGGCAGTAGGAATAGAACCACTGTTAGGCAGTGACAGAGGAACTACTGGTTGCTTCTGGGAGCCTCTCCCCATGGAAACTCAAAGCCCTGCTAGTGAGTGTGCTCATCCATGAGTGGAATAGCTGATCTACGTCCCTGAGTTGGGGGACTTGCCTGTTCAAGAGTGAGGAGTGGGGTCTCACAGGGAAGAGAGACTGGATTGCTCTCCATGTGGTGGTTACAGTGTGATGGAGGTGTCAGCATAGCAACTAGGCCCTTTGTTCCTTTCCTAGCCTGAGGGTAGATAGGCTGATACCTCTTCAACTGCAATGGTGGAGGGATTGTGGGTTGTCTCTGGGACTTCCTCCTGGAAGAACTGCAGAGCCTCCTTCACCTGAAGTGTTCAGGTGGAGGCAGGGTAGTTGTGCTGGAGTTTCAGGTCAAGAGGCCCTGCCCAGTAAGGAGAAGCAGAACTGGGGACCTGCATGGAAAGTGATTTGGTCCCCTTTTTCCCTTTTTCAGAGGGCGGCTTTGTTGTGCAGAGAATCTGGGCCAATCCCTAGTTATTACACACCCTCAGAGCCCAAAGGCAAAATTGGCAAAGGCTGTGAAAAAGCCAAAATAGTGGCTTGCCCATCCCCAGGGAAGCTCTATTCCAGGGAAGTGCAGTTGCTACTGGCCTGAGAGCTCCAGTGAACGGTGGCTGGAGTCCCAGGTCTGGAGCGCCCACCCAGTGAAAAGAAGCAGGATTGGAGACCCATGTGAAAAACAGTCTGGATACTTTTCCTTGGGGCAGCTGTGTTGTGCTGCAGATCCTTGCATGCCCCTAATCACTGTGCATCCTCTGGAGCCTGAAGGCAATAGCAAGGAGGGTCTGTGAGACAGCCAAAATGGTGGCTTGCCTCTCCTTGTGAGAACCCCATCCCAGGAAAGTACAGACCTGCTACCTGTCTGAGAGCTCCAGACAGGGGTGGCTGGGGTCCTAGACCAGTGAGTCTTATCCTCCAGGGTGCAATAGAAGTGAGGCCGTCAATTACCATTCAGACCCTGGATTCATTCCCTTTCCTGGGGGCATGTGAGGGAGCCTGACCTATCCCCATTGCCAGAGCTGCAATCACTAGTGCCAAATGCCTGAAGATCCAAGGCTTCTGGGACTTGTGTGCCTGAGTAACAGCTCTTCCCAGGCTCCATGTAAATCTGTGCGACAATCTGAAGGCCTTGGTGTTTTGGACTGATGAGGGGATCTTCTGAGCCCAGAGTTGCAAAAGTCCATGGAAGAAGTATGGGTCCCTGGGGCCCCTCACTATTTCTAAATGGTAGGGAAGTCAGCTCTGGCTCCGTGTCCCTCTTGGATGGGTGGGCTTCCTGTCCTGCTTATCTCCATTCTCTTTGGGTTGTTTCCTTGATTAATCCCTATGTGTCCACCTGGATGTTTCAGTTGATCTAGTATTTACTCACCACTTTTTCTTCTCTCTGTGAAATCAGCACACACTAGCTGCTTCTAGTCACCCATATTGAGAAGCAACTCCAGTTCTTCCATTTATTAATTAAGCAAGTCATTTTATCTTTCTGGCTTTCAGTTTACATATTAATAAAAGCTATTCATTAAATGTTGTTGAAAGAACGCACTAAGATAATTTAAAAGGCCTGGCATAATTTTCTTCCTTTTTCTTAACTGCTAGCTATTACTAAAGAAATAAACTGAAGGTGTTTAAACAACAAAGAATGAAATATGTTTCACTAGACTGTCTACATTAATAAACCAGCTAAAAAATTCCTGAACAGGGCCAGGCGTGTAATCCCATCCCTTTGGGAGGCTGAGATGGGCAGATCACAAGGTCAGGAGTTCGAGACCAGCCTGACCAACATGGTGAAACCATGTCTCTACTAAAAATACAAAAACTAGCTGGGCATGGTGGTGCACACTTGTAATCCCAGCTACTCAGGAGTCTGAGGCAGGAGAATTGCTTGAACCTGGAGGGCAGAGGTTGCAGTGAGCCGAGATTGTGTTACAGCACTCCAGCCTGGGCAACAAGAGTGAGACTGACTCCGTCTCAAAAAAATAAGTAAATAAATAAATAAATCCTAAACATATTTTTTCAACTGTCTTTAAATCCCCATCTGTTGGCAGTGGTGAATCCATATTGGTCTGCAGCAAACTTGATTCTGGCCTCCTAGGAGGAAAGAATTCAGCCAAGGGGCATAAGGTAGAAGAGAGACCCAGGCAAGTTTTAGAGCAGAAGTGAAAATTTACTGAAAAGAAGTTTTACTGCAGGAACAAAAGAGAGTACACTTGGAAGAGGGCCAAGCCAATGACTTGAAAGATTCAAGGGTACCATTCAGCCCTCGACTTCAGGTTTTACATACTGGCATGGTTCCTGGGTTTCCATTTTTCATCCCTTGATTATTCCCCTGGGTTGGGCCATCCACATGTGCAGTGGCCTGCTAGCACTGAGGAGGGGCTGCATGCACAGTGTGTTTACTGAAGTTGTGGGCATGCTCCCTTGAGGTGTTTTCTCTCAGTAGTCAAGTGTTCCTACAGGAAGGTCATATACCAGTTAAACTCTGCCATTTTGTCTCATGGTACACATGCTTAAGCCCCCTTGCCTAACTTCTGAGATCTAACTGGGAAGCTGCTGATCACCAGCTTCATGTGTTTTCTATCTATTGGGAGATAGCCTTTCCCTAGTCTCAGCTGCAGCCAATTATTATTTTGGAGACATAGTTTAGCAATCTCATGAACATCACCTGATGACCACCTGACATTCCTGGAGGCCACTCTCCTGCCCTGCTCATGTCTGTCTATACACTGACTCTAACACATCTACTATGTTACATTTATAGTCCTTACATTTTCTCTCTCCACAAGAAGTTGCCTGAAATTCATCTAAAATGATTTTTTCTATTTCCTGAGAGTAATGCAATATGAAGCAACTTTACATCCATATATTCCTATTGAGTACTGCATGTCTGTTATGATTTTTCCTGAATTGGAACCAAAGGAATACATGTAGCACCAATGAGGAAAAGAAAAAATAAACACAGTAATGAAGTTAGTTAGTTCATAAATTGAGCGTCTTGTCAGGTAAACTTGTATCTGTCATGAAAAATGACTAGAGCTTTACTTGATATCTAAATAGAGTATCTCTCTTCAATATATATATATTTCAGAATTTTTAAAAAGTGTATTCTTTAAATATTTTCAACAAACTTAAAGCAAGTATTATTGATATAGAACTCAACTGGGGTCCACTTGCCTTGTACAGTAAATATCTACTTCAAAGCTTGCAGCAGTAGAAAGGATTTATTTTCAGGGTGCCAAGCAAAGAAAATCAAGCCGTTAATGCCTAAATCCCAACCTCCCTGATGGCTTATAGGTAACGGTTTTTAAAAGCAGAGGCAAATTTTAGGAAAGCAGCAATTATAGGAAAATTGTCAATAAATTTTCATGGAGATTATACATTGATTTTGACCTAACTGGGCAGGATTTCTTGAAGCAGAGAGTTACAGATCATAGGAAGACTCAAAGACTTTTTGATTCTCAATTGGTTAAGGAAAATAAAAAGCTTTGTTTAAAAATTTGATGTCACCAGAAAAGAATATTAGCTCTGGCTGGTGGGTATGACTTTCTTCAGGCCCCTCAGGAAGAATTTTAAGACAAAGAAAAGTGCTCAAAGATCAGTTCTTAGTTAGCCCTTCACTTGAGGTCCATATACTAGGGGATCCACTTGGTGGAGTTCTGGGTTTGTGAGAAACAACTCAGGATACAGAATAGAGAGCCCAGAAATAAGACCACACAGGTATGGCCACCTGATCTTCAATAAAGCTGACAAAAACAAGCAATGGAAAACAGATTCCCAATTCAACGAATGGTGCTGGGATGACTGGCTAGTCATATGCAGAAGACTGAAGCTACGCCTCTTCCTTACACTGTATACAAAAATCAACTCAAGATGAATTAAAGACTTAAATATAAAACCCAAAATGATAAAAACCCTGGAAGACAACCTAAGCAATACCATACTGGACCTAGGAATGGGCAAAGACTTCATGACAAAGTCACCAAAAGTAATCACAACCAAAGCAAAAATTGACAATTGGGATCTAGTTAAACTTAAGAGTTTCTGCACAGCAAAAGAAACTATCAAAAGAGTAAAGAGACAACCTACATAATCGGAGAAAATATTTGCAAACTATGCATCTGACAAATGTCTAATATCCAGCATCTATAAGAGACAAACAATTTTACAAGAGAAAAACAACCCCATCAAAAAGTGGACAAAGGACTTGAACAGACACTTTCCAAAAGAAGACATATATGCAGTCAACAAGCATATGAAAAAACGCTCAATATCACTGATCATTAGAGAAATGCAAATCAAAACCACAGTGAGATTCCATCTCACAGCAGTCATAATGACTATTACTAAAAAGTCAAAAAAGAGATGCTGGTGAGGTTTCAGAGAAAAAGGAACATTTATACACTGTTGGTGGGAGTGTAAATTAGTTCAACCATTGTGGAAAACAGTATGGAAGTTCCTCAAAGAGCTAAAAGCAGAGTTACCATTCAACCCAACAATTTCATTACTGGGTATATACTCAGAGAAATATTAATCATTCTGCATACAAATGTTTATTGCAGCACTATTCACAATAGCAAAAACATGGAATCAACCTAAATGCCCATCAATATTGGATCAAATAAAGAAAATGTGGTATGTATACACCATGGAATACTATGTAGCCATCAAAAAACGAATGAGATCATGTCTTTTGTGGGAACAGGGATGGAGCTGGAGGCTATGATTTTAAGTCAACACAGGAACAGAAAACCAAACACCACATTTTCTCATTTATAAGTAGAAGCTAAATGAAGAGAACTTATGGATACAGGGAAGGAAACAGCAGACAGTGGGGTCTACTTGAGGATAGAGGGTGGGAGGAGGGAGAAGATCAGAAAGGGTAGCTATTGGGTACCAGGCTTAATTCTTGGATGATGAAATAATCTGTACAACAAACCCCCATGACATCAGTTTACCTACGTAGCAAACCTTCACATGTACCTCTGAACCTAAAAGTAAAAAAAAAAAAAACATAAAATGTTATCTTTAGTTTCTATAATGAACAAAACATTTCCTAACTCTAACTTCCTTGTCTATTGTGATAAGCTACTATTATCTTAGTACTTATCAAGTTGCTCATGAGGCTAGGTAGATAGCTAGAATTTTCCTTAAAGGAACTCAAGATTTGTGTTTATTTTCATGGTAGGCTGAGGGAGTGCTTGGCAGGCCCCTAAGAGGAGTTGCTACTCTGCCTCAATATATAGGTTTACTCCCCCTAAAAAAAAATTCAAGTTATATTTTAGATCATACATTAATATCTAACTCACAAAAAACATAAAACAGAATTTGTCTTTCAGTTTGCTCCCAATTATAAATCTAAATTCACAGCATTCAGTTAGAATACTAGTAAGCTGCTATTAAATGACTGTAGATATTTGCTTGTATATCCCATATAATTTCATTTACCAAATAAGAGTTCAAACTACTTTCTATTTAGTGAAAGTTTGAAAATTAGCAAAAGAGCTATCAATGAACTAGATATTAAAGAAAGTTCTCCAAGAAGAGGAAAGTTGATGTCAAATGGATATTTGGTTCTATAAAAAGGAACAAAAAGGAAGAGAGTATTCAAAATGTATTTGAATATATATATATATTAAATATCATCACTTTTTAGTTTTGCGGAAGATAGTTGGCTCTAGCAAACAAAACTGAACAATGTATTGTGGAATGTATTTCTTATGTGGATATAAAACTGTAAAAGCAATGGCTCAAAGACAAGATAAAAAAATTGAACTACACTGTTATAAGTTACTAACATGATACCTGAAGTGGTAGAATATTATTTGAAAGTGGTCTGGTAAGTTAAATATTTATATTATAAACTCTAGTATTAATACTGAAATCTTATTCAAAAAGATACAATAAATTATGTAGATAAAATGTAATATAAAAATATACACAATCCAAAACAAGGCAAGAAAAGAAAAAAAAATGGAACAAAGAACAGATGAAATAAAAACAACTTGCAAGATTATAGATTTAAATACAATCCTATCAATCAACAATCACATTTAATGTTAATGTACATTCTAATTAAAAGAAAATTTTACATTGAAGATAAATAATGTGGAACATATATACCATGGAATACTATACAGTCATGAAAAAGAACAAGGTCATGTCTTTTGCAGGGATGTGGATGCAACTGAAGGCCATTATCAACAGAAAACCAAATACCACATGTTCTCATTTATAATTGGGAGCTAAATGATGAGAACACATGGACACATAAAGAAGAACAACACACACTGGGGCCTATTGGAGAGTGGAGGGAGAGGATCAGGAAAAATAACTAATGGGTACTAGACTTAATACCTGGGTGATGAAATAATCTATACAACAAACACCCATGACACAAGTTTCTTATGTAACAAACCTGCATTTGTACCCCTATAATTAAAAGTTGAAAACAAATACAAAAATGTAAATGTTCCTATGGAGGAAGATAAAGAAATACATAAATACCCAACTCTATCTTGTTTATAAGAAATACACTATAGAAATGAAGACATAGTTTAAAAATGAAATAATAGAAGGAGATATGACACATAAACCTCATCATAAGAAAGCTGGAGTGAATGTATTAATGTCAGAACAATGCGCACTTCAGAACAGCTATTACTAGGGATATAGAAAGAAAGACACAAAGGATTTCTGATAAAGGTCAACTTATCAGGAATAAATAAACATCCTAAATATGTTAATATGCCACTGGTAAGTGCTTCAAAATATATGAGACAAGAACTGAAAAAAATAGAAGGGAACCAAATGAATCCAGTGTTTTAAGTTGCAGAATTCAATGCTGCCCTTTCAGTAACTCACAGTACAAGCAAACATAAAATCATCAAGGATGTGTAAGACTTGGACAAAACTGTCAACCACTTGAATCGGATTCACATTTGTAGAACATTCCACCAAATCACAGCAGAATACACATTGTTTTCAAATGTACATGGAAGAGTCACCACAATAGTCCATTCTAGGAGCTGTAAAATGAGTCCCAAAAATAAAAATTAAAAAAAAATAATGAATTAAATCTGACAACAATGGAATTAAAGTAAAAACCACTAACAAATATAGAACAACTTTAAATATTTGGAAATCACATACTTTTAAATAATACCATTGAGTCTAAGAAGAAATGGCAAAAGAAAATCAGTTAATGCATTTAACTAAATAGTAATGAAAATTCAATGTCAACATTTGCTGAGTAAAGCTAGAGCAGTACTCACAGACTTTAGTGGTGAATTATATCAAACAGTTAAGAAAATAATAATGCAAAAATGTCTCAGAAAATATTGAAGTAGAAAAATACTTTTTCAATTTGTGATGCCAGCACTATCTTATAATCAAAAACATACAAAGACACTATAAGAAAGCAAGTTGTAAACAATGATTTTTTAGCAATAGTTATTAGGAATGTAAAGTAGATTCTAGGAATATAAAAGAACTTTTTCAACATGATAAAGGACATCTATGAGAAAAATTAATGGTGAAAACCTGAACGTTTTCTCCTTAAAATCAGGAAAAGTAAGGATACTCGCTCTTAACACATATTCCACACTGCAATAAAAGTCCAGCCAGTGCAATTAAGGCAATAAAATGCATAAAGATTGAAAGAAAGATAAAATTCTCTTTATTCATAATTAACATCATCATATATTTAGGAACTCCTAAGAAATATACAGAAAGCTTCTATAACCAGTAAGTGATTTTTACAAGATTGAGATACAAGGAGAGTATCCACAAGTTAAATGAATTTAAGTATGCTAGCAACAAATAGTTGCCAAATAAAAGAAAAGAAAAACACAGTTAACAAAAGCATTCAAAATCTTAAAAATTATTAGAAGATTCAATAATATTTACATATTAATTTTCCCTAATGTACAGATTCAGCACAATTCCAGTCAAATTTCAGGCAGGCTTTTCTGAGATGTGCAAATGATCAATAGAAACATAAATGTAAACAACCTAGATATGATCATCAGAGTGTGGTACCGGTGTGAGGATAGTGAAATAGATCATTAGAAGAGAGAATCCAAAAATTGAACCACATGCATATAATAGATTGATTTTCAAAAAATTTTCCAAGTCTATTCAACAAATTATATTGAAAATGTAATAGTCTATTTAACAAATAGTCTATTCAACAAATTATGTTGAAAATATTAAATATTCATGTGGAGTAAAAAAGAAACCTCAACCTTACTGCATATTATAGGCAAAATTAAGTTGAAATGGATCACAGCCCTAAAGAAATTAAAAAAAAAAAACGAATTAGACAAAGATTTGGGACAAAAAAAGTGCATAATCAGTCAAAAATAATTGCAAAATCACTTTATCAAAATTAAAAGACAGTATTCAAATAAAAAGAAAAAATAAAAAGTTCTTCCAACTCATAGAGAAGCAATACAATATAACGTGGCAAAGTACATTTCACAAGATTAGATATATAAATGACAGTAAGTGTGTGAAAAGGTACTCAATATCATTAGATTATAAAATGCAAATTAAATTGAAATGTACATAGTTTTAAATACTGAAAATTTAAAAACCGAACCAAGTTTTGGTGAGGACGTGGAGTAGCTGAGAATGTAAAACAGTAAAACTACTTTGGAAAACGTTTGGCAGTCTCCCAAACTAAACATTTACTTCCATACTGTGAAGTCATTTCACTCTGAGATATTCAATCAATAAAAATGAAAACATATGACCATACAAATATTTGTGTACAAATGTTCACAGCAGCTTTATTCATTATATCTGAAAGTGGGAAACAACCTAAATGACTATCAACAAGTAAATGGATGAATAAATCGTGGTATCCCTATTCAATGGAATATTACTCAGCAATAAAAATGAATGAACACATACAAATGAATCTCAAAATATGCTGATGGAGAAGCCAGATACAAAAGAATACATTACCATATGGTTTTACTGAAATTCAAGAACATGCAAAACAAAAAATATTTATTTTCTTGTGGTTTAGGTCTTTTGGAAAATTCAGAAAGCAATCAGTGGTTACTTTGGCCTAGGCTTAGAAGAGGGTGTCTTGCAAACGATATGAAAAACTTTTGGAGGTTATAGAAATTTTCAGTGTCTTAATTGTGGTGGAGTTTATTGGATGTACATTTAAAATCAGTGCAAGGAAAATAACAAAAATCAATAATAATATGTGGCCAAATCAGCCTTTGTTCTGTATACCAGATTCATTTCAACCCACCTTGAATTATTCTCCTTTTTTTTTTTGAGACAGGATTGATCTCCCTCTGTTACCCAAGCTGGAGCATTACAGCACACTGTAGACTCAAACACCCAGGGTCAAGTGATCTTCCTACTTCAGCCTCTTGAGTATCTGAGATTACAGGCATTTCACTACCACCCCTAGCTAATTTTTTTTTAATTATTTTTGTGTAGAGACAGGGTTTCGCTACCTAGTCTGGTCTCAAATTCCCGGGCTCAAGTGATCCTCCTATCTCAGCCTCCCAAAGTGCTACGATTATGGACATGAGCCACTGCACCCACCCCGAATTGTTTATACAGTTAATGAAATAATAAAATTACTGAAACAAAGTATATATTTTTAAAAAACATAAATTGCATGATATCCAGTAATGTAGAAGCCACACAATACTTATCTGATATGTGAAATACACTCTATTCTTGGTCCATATTTAGATATTGTCTATTAGGCAATTGTACTACCTTTAAACTTCCTATACACATACAGGGCTTTCTTCGGCTCTTAAAGTAAATGCACTAAAGTTTTTATTTTCCAGTGGAATTAAACATCCAGCCATGTGTACCATTGTAGTATGCCTTTCCACTGTAACTGCAGAAAGGAAAGCACAGGATCCGTTACAGAAAGTTAACAAAACTGAGAGCATAAGAATTTAAGGCTCAGAGTTTATACTTTCTAAGAAATAGAAAAATACAAATGTAAAAATACACATGTAAAGGTCTTCTCAATACACATTTAAATTTAAAAAAATTGAATTTACAACAAAAAACTGTTGATCCATTTCCCACTTGGTGTTATTGCGTAGTCCATTAGAGGCTTATTCAGCAGTATGTGTGCTTCCTTGTGTTACCAAAGGCACTCACATCATTAAGATCACCAATGTCTACGGAATTTTTAATGTATTATTTATCAAAGTAATTCAATGTAAGATGTATGGAACTATCCAAATGATCAGTGAAGTGATTTAAACTTTCATATAAAAATGAAAGAATTTAAACCTTCGGTTTGTTTCACATAGAAAGTTATCTCCAGAACTGATATTCGAAGAGAGAAAATTAAAAATGCCCAATAAAAAGCAGAGAACAGCTTAACTGATGCCTCATTATCTTTTATCTAAAATGTAGATAAGTTGTACAATCTCTGAATTATTTTTATATGCATGGCCCTTGCCCTAGTGCAGAAGAATCAAATAATAAAACATTGTCTCTATCAACAAAAAACTCACAGTCTCGTCGAAGAGTTTCTGAGAGTCTAAGGGATGAATTTATTAAAGAGACATGACATGCAGAGTTTTTCCCCCTGTTTATTGATTGTTATAACATGAAGAGTAATTTAGAGAAGCCAAATGTGTTTTATGCCTGATATTGGTCCTTTGTCGAAGGAGCTGTGCTTTCCTCTATAGCTTCCCCTTTCATGTTGACTAAAAAAAATTTCTTCAGGTTACACATATTAATCTCCCCTTTCCCAACTCTTTTGATGTATATCTTCTGAACTATGAGATTGACATATTTTTGTATATTATTGAAGGGACACTATAAAAGATACGTGACTTCTCTCACATTATGATGGGACAAGATCAAGTTCCTTTCATTAGCTTTAACAAAACAGCACACATCTACTATGCTGTATGGTGATTTTATAGCAAGTGCTATCTTAGCGCACCAGTACCTAAAATCTCCCCTTACACCAAGAAACTGTCTTAAATATTGCAACTTCCTTACCCAAAGAAATGTTCTTCTGTTTATTCACACCATGGTGCCCAGCCAATATAAGGACAAAGTAGTTGTGCAATAAACACTTCTTGTTTTGTATGTGGGTTAATAATATATGTAGAATTATTCTTAGAATTAATAATCTTTATTTCTTAGTGCATGTTCTAAGTGTTGCCTCCTCACAAACCCTATATTAATCTTCAGTCATTTCATTGGAAATATGATACGTTTGGGGTAAATATATTGATTGTAAAGCAAAATATTCAACCTGCCATTTTTTACCCCAAAAATAACATTTCTGGCACCAGCTTTAATCATGTGACTATTCAGTTTAGGCTTGGTCTATCAGGCAGTGCAGGATAATAGATGCTATCTGGGAATGAAAATCAGTAAGCCTATATTCCAGCTTCAGTTGCTTCACCTAACTTTCCTGTTTCATAAAACTCATGGCGTCTCAACCAATCCACAGCACAAAGTGAGAATTTACAATAATATTTTCTTATGGCTTAGGTGTTCTGGGAAAGGTGCCATGTGAACAGTACTTGGTATGCTTTGTCATCGTTGATTTCCAGAGCATAATAATAAGTGATCAGTCATGTTTTATTCTAATATACATAATGATAGACAAGATGCACAGCTATTTTGCAAATGTAAGGAGAAAAAAAAGCACCTTAAAGATTGTATGTTTCTAAAATTCCATTAGGCATTCTAGTTCTTGGTGTAGACAATAGCATTCATGAGCACTTTTATTATTTTATTATTCTGCTTTATTTTAGAGATGAGGTCTCACTGTTCTCACCGTGTTGCTCAGGCTGGAGTGCGATGGTGTAATCTCAACTTGCTGTAATCTCTGCCTTCTGGACTCAAGCAATCCTCCTACCTCTGCCTTCTAAGTAGCTTGGACCATAGGTGCTCACCACCATGTCCAGCTAATTTTTTTTGTATTTTAGAGACGAGGTTTCACCATGTTGTTCATGCTGGTCTTGAACTCCTGAACGCAAGTGATTCACCTGCCTTGGCTTCCCAAAGTGCTGGGATGAGCTACTGTACCCAGCCTCATGAGCAGTTGTAAAAAGAAATGTGGCTTCTCGTACTATTTCTTTTTCATGGCAAAGTTTTGTTACATAAAACTAACCTAAGAAAGTGCCTTCCTAGCACTCCCAGATATTCTAATTTACCTGGCCTGAGATGAAAGCTAAATATTTGGAATTTTAAAAAGTGGTCTATGTGATTCTAATATGCAGCCAACTTTCAAACTCACTATCCTAAGCAATTGCCTAATCACACTTAAGTCTTTTTTCTCACCTGCCCCTTAGCTGCTGAAATTCATCAACTGATATTCTGCTCCACCTAATCAAGATTTTAACTTTGTGAATACTTATTTAATATAAAAATTACGAGCCATCTGCTTATGCATAACCTTTCTTGCTATGTTGTGTTAAGCCTTAACATTTGGCTCTAATTGTCCTTACAGAGCCCACTAATTCCAGGTGAAGCTCATTATTTTCCCAGACCAAACCAGCATTTTCAATGTTTTATAAGATCCAAAGATTTGCTTTCTAATTTCCACATTTACCCAAAATTATTTTGTTCAATGAAGGGTCCTTCTTGTATGTACAATGTCAGAGAGACATCACCCCCACTGAGGGTATCACCTGGTTCTGTTTTCAACATGCTGTGCTTTACAAGGCATCAAAAGCAACTCTGTGTGTCCCATTTCCTCTGGGCACCAATACTATCCTAACAAATTTATCTATTGTAAACCATTGTTTGAAAAACTCTTATGCCTGTGTCTTATGCAAGCTGAATACTTTCCTTGGAATAGCCTTTTGTATCACTATAATCTGGTTTTTGGACAGTTGAGTACAGGTTCATGTTCCAGGGCTCAGCTGAGACCTCACAGACACCAATCAGGACTGCTCTGAGCCCACTTTTCTAAGGGACGATTGATCACTCCATCCTCTGCGCACTCAATGGGTAGCTAATGCTTCTATCATAGACCTAAAATCTCTCTCACACTGTTGATCTGCTAACTCTCTTCAAGAAGCCATAAATCACTCAAAGTAACAAATATATTTATCTTTATGTCCCAAGTCTCCATCACTGCACTTGACACTGTAGGTACATGGTATGCACGGATCCAATGAATTAAATTGTTTTCTTAATGATAAAAGCATGGGGGTTGGAGTCAGAAATGGGCAAAAATTCCAATTCTGCTTCTTCTAGTAGATTTTTGAACAAACCATGTAAATGTTCTAAGCCTAAATGATCCGACATAAAATATAACTTGTAAGCGATACCTTTTTGGGATGCCGTGAGGATTATGTAAGATAATGTCACATGCGTAAATCATCTCTCATAGCAAATTCTCCCCCAAGCCTCATCTCTGGTAAACTAGTACCAGTGGAATTCAGGATCAATGTCGTTTTGACTCTCTAAAGCCGTTCCCCAGTTTATAACTTTACCAGCACTATCTCACCACACTTCAACCGAACGTTGCCTCTCAGATATTGTAAGTAACAATTCGACAACCCTTTTTCTTATTCTGTAATGTTATCATATTAAGTGTTGCTGAGGTTTTGTTTATAAATATTGGAAGCTAGAGTTTATGCTTGATAAAGTACGCACAGTGCAAGAAGAAACAGGTATACCACTTAAACTATGCTATTGGATCATGAAGTTAATTCAGTATCTGATTATTGTCAGGGAAATGTTGCTTATGAGAAGAACAGCAGACAACTACATGGCAATTGGGTGTTCGCATCTTCTGTCCTTATTTTCTGTCATTCTAAATTAAAATTAACAAAATCTAATATTTTCTAGTGAGAAGTACTGGTACTGGGAGAAAAAATGAGCTCCTCTCTCTAACTTCAACTTCCCTTACTACACTCCTGAATGAAAACAGTTATTAGAGACAATTTAAACTTTATATGGATTTGTGGCACTATGATCAGGTTGTCAATTGTTGATTTGTTGAAAACTAATAGTTGGCAATTGTCAGTCTTCTAGACGACATTTAGGGAAAAGGAGAGACTGCAGTCTTACCTTTTTTTGCTGAGAGGAATGAACAAACTGTGTTGCATTGCCTTGCATTTGTTCTAAAGCATACTAAAAATATACCACCAAGTCTATGTAATAAATATGCTCTTGCTCTTTATAGAAATCCCGTAGTTGACAACAGAGCATTTAAAGGACCCAATACATTTTTTAAATAGGTACTATTTTTGGAAAGTAATCTTTTCCTGATTTATCTTCTGTGAAATACAACAGTACATGGGTACAATTCTACTGATATATGTTTGAAATGCCCAAATTCTAGTCCATTCAAAACCTTCTAATTTTATTAAGAGACTCTAACTCTGGAAAACAGAAAATGCCAAATTTTGGGGCTGACTATATTTAAAAAGTAATGCCTTCAACTATGGATTACATGTCTACATTTACTGAATTTATGATTTAGCTTCTACATCTCAGCTAATATATTGCTTTCTTTAAAACAAAGCCTTTTCTGACTATTCCTGCACACTAGGACAGAGTTAGATGCATTTCATGTATATATAGTCATATAATCTGCTGCATAGTAAATACTCCATCATCACTTCTCAATAAATAAATACTGGACTTATTCATAGAGATGAAAGAATGATGGTGATATAAACACACTTTTTCAAACAAATAAAGGCAGAAATAATTCATTGCCAGTACATATACACTAAAAGAGATGTTAAAGGAGGTTCTAGCAAAAGATGGCAACTTAGATCTACACAAAGAAGAACACTGAAAGAGTTTTTAAAAGAGTAAGTATAAAACACATTTTTTCTCAATTTAATTCTTTTTAAAAAGATAATTATTTAAAGCCAAAATTCTAAAAATGCATTGTGGGTGCTATAAAATATGTATGAATATAATGTATGCCAATAATAGCACAAAAGATAAAATAGAGGAAGTAAAAAATATTGTTATGATATTATACTACATGAGAATTGTGTAATATTTTGGAAAAGATTATAAGTTAAAGACATATATGATAAAAGACCCAAAATAAAAAAAGAAGTGTAACTAATAAAGTAATATTAACAAGATGCCATCTTAAAAAATACGTAGTACAAACAAGACAGAGAAGAAAAAAATAATTACTTTAAAAACATGAAAAACAACTAGCAAAATGGCTGATTTAAATGCAAATCTATAATTATATTAAATGCAAATGGTCTAAAATTGCCAGTTAAAAGACGTAGTTATCACGTTGGATTTAAAAGTAGGTACAACTCTATGCCTACAAGAATTTATATTAAATATAAAGATGCTACGTATAGGAAACACATTAAAGATGACTACAAGAAATTTATATTAAAATTAAAAATATAGATAGATATGTTATAAGCAAAAGGAGGGAAAGACATAGCATGTACAAACTAATTAAAGAAAATTAAAATACCTAAAAGAAGATAAAATGGATTTTGAAACCTAGGATAAAGAGCTACTTGGTAAAGAGTGGCTTACATAATGTAAAGCAGTGAATTCACTGAGATGCCATACAAATCCTAAATGTATATTCAACAAATACATAAGATATATAAAATAAAATAAGATGAACACTGACACAAAAGAAAATGGAAAGTTCACTAATATACTTGGAGATATCAACTCTTTTTTATCAATATTTAATGTAATAATTAAACAGAAAATGAGTATCTGAAGTCCTGAAAAATACTAAGAACCAATCTAACCATATTAATATTTAGGGGTGCTTCTCTCAGCATAAGTCATATTCATTTTATTTGCACATGTACCAACATAAACCATATCTTGGGCAATAATTAAAATGTAAAACAATTTTCAAATTGAAATAGTGTAAAGAATATTTGATGAAAATAAAAATGAATGATAACTGGAAATTGCCTAAGTATTTGGAAATTAATGTACTTTAATCCATATGTCAAATAAATCACACAAAAATATTAAAAATATATTGAAGTGAATACAAATAAAAATGCAATATACTAAAGTTTGAGAGATACAGCTGAAGCAATAATTATGAGGAATTTTATAACATTATATATTATCAGAAAACATTAAATATCCAAATCAATAATTCTAATATATCCAAAGAAAGCACAAAGGAGAAAAATTAAGATGAGGTCAATAATGTTGAAATAAATAAGTAAAAATTTTAGAAATCAGTAAAACCACAATCTAGTTTTTTGAAAATACCATTATAATTGATTGTTCTTTAGCTAGACTGATCAAAGAAAAAAAATGTAAGACACAAATTAGTAATAACAAGAATATAAAAAGAGACATCACAGAAGCCTACTGTTTCTACATTAGTTAAAATAGAAATGAAAAACTATTATAAACAAATTCATGCCCTTAAACTTGATAACATATATTGAAAAAGTCAAATTCCCTGAAAAATGCAAAATCCCAAAGCCCAATTTTAAAAACTGGGTAACCAGAGTAGTCTTACATCTGTTAGAGAATCTAAATTTGAAGACCTCTCCAAACTCTTCCAAAAGTAGAGAAATAGAAAACACATCCCAACTCATTTTATGAAGCCAGCATTTTCTTTATAGTAGAACCAGAAAATGACATTTTAAAAAACCCCTACATGCCAATATTCCTCATAAACTTGAGCACAAAATTCCTGAAAGATGTATTATCAAATAGAATCTAATATAACATATCTTTAAAATAACACCCAAAGGAGCTTGCTCCAGGAATCATAGTTGGTTCAACATTAGAAAAATCAATCAGTGAAATTGTTCATATGACAGACTGAAAAAGAACAATCATACGACAGAAACAGAAAAATATTTGACAAAATTTAACATTGTTCATAACAAACTCTCTCAGCAAACTAAGAGAAAGTTTCTTCCTCAATCTGACAAATGACATCTATAAAATATTTATAGCATCATAGTTTATGGTAAATATGGAATGTTGCTACATTAATGTCAAGAGCAAGATGACCGGGTGCGGTGGCTCATTCCTGTAATCCCAGCACTTTAGGAAGCCAAGGCACGTGAATCACCTGAGGTCAGGAGTTCAATACCAGACTAGCCAACATGGTGAAACCCTGTCTCTACTAAAAATATAAAAATTAGCTGGGCATGGTTGTGGGTAGCTGTAATCCGAGCTACTCAGGAGGCTGAGGCAGGAGAACCGCTTGAACCTGGGAGGTGGAGGTTGCAGTGAGCCAAGATCCAGCCATTGCCTTCCAGTCTGGGTAACAGGAGCAAAATTCCATCTCAAAAAAAAAAAAGGCAAGACAAGGATATTTGCTCCCACGATCACTGTTCATCATTTCACTGGAGATTCTAATCAGGTCAATAAGGCAAGAAAATGAAATAAAAGACATACATATTGAAAAGGAAGCAATAAAACTATTTTTGTAATATGTATTCAAGTAGACAACATGACCATCTACATAGAAAATTTCAGATAAGCTATCACAACTAATGGATGAGCTTTTAGCAAGTCCACAGATTATGAGGTCAATATAAAAATTGAATTATTAGTCTATTTACTAGCAGTAAACAATTAGAAATCAAAAATTTTAAGTATTAGTATTACTTATAATAGCATTTTGAACTGTGGATAAATCTGAGAAAATATATACATAATTTGCAAACTATAAATCACTGATAAAGAAAATAAGGGATATCTACACAAATAGAAATACTATATTTATAAATTAGCAAACTTGATAATAGTAACGTGTCTCTTCTTTTTAAAAAAGAAAATTTTTAACCTAGGGTTAGGCAACTTTTTTAAAAGATACAACACAAGAATGGGCCATATAAAAAATAATTTGTGCCATATTAAAATGAAAACGTCTCTTGAAAAAGTACTACTCAAAAATTAAAAGACAAAACACAGATTGGAAGAAAACATTGGTAAAACATCTATCTGATAAACAGCTTATAAATGACCTGTATAGTGAGTGTGTGTGTGTATATAAAATTACAAATAAATAAAACAACCCAATAAAAATGTACAAAAGATGTGAACACTGAGTTCACTGATGATAAGATATAGATAACAAATAAGCCCATAATAAGATGTCCAGGATTACTGATTAGGGAAATGAAAATTAAAACTGCTATGACATATTACTAGATACCTATAAAGGTGGCTAAAATAAAAATGTGACAATACTAAGGATGTGATGAAACTGAGACTCTCATTCATTGCTGGCTAGAATGCAAATGGGCACAGCCACTCTTGCCTGTTTTTAATAAACTTTAGCAGACATTTATTATATGATCCAATAATGCCACTCCAAAATTTACCGAGAAATACAAACGTGTTTTCACACACAAGAATTATGTGTTTCTTTTATTCACATTTGTGTTGCTTTTATTCACAATCAGCAACAATTGGAAGCAACCTAAATGTCTTTGAAATGGCAAATGGATAAACAAACCACTACATCCATAGTTAAGTGTTACTCAGCAATGCTAGAAATGAACTTCTGATTCACACAATGACGTGACTTAATCACAAATGCATTACGCCAGGTGAAAGAAGCTGGTCTCAAAAAGCACACAATGTATGAGTCATTTATATGATATTATGGGATAAGCAAAACTGTAGAAACTTAATTCATATCAGTGGTTGCCAAGTGTTGTTTGTGAGGAAGAAGGGTTAATGACAAAGGGGCATGAATGTTTAGAAGTGGTGAAACTATTAACATGATTATATATATTTACTAAATTCATCAAACTGTATACTTTAAAAGGGTGAATTTCACAATATGTAAATTATACCTTAATAAATCAGACTTTGAAAAAGTGCATTTGACATTATACGTGTTAATAAGCCAGTCAAATAATTTTCTTCCCTTAATGTACATTAAAAAGAGGTATAAATGTCCCTTTGAAGATATGTGTCAAGAGGCTCTATATTTCAGAAGCAGCATCAAAGCTTGAGAGTATAATGCCGTAAATTTTATTTGATTCAGCTCTCAGAACCCTGAAGGGCACTAAATAAACAGTCTTTGCTAAATTACTATTCTTTATAGTTCTTGCATCACAAAGTTTAGGAACCATTGACTGTAACATAGAAAAAGGAGGTTACAAACTATAATTTTTGAGAGGGCAGCAACAAGGCCCCAGCATTGTGTCCCAAGGCTTAACCTTCAAATTTAACCATCATCAAGAGGAAATATAGCAAATAAATCAGGAAACTATGAATTCTAGCCTGTTTGTTCTTATTCTTCCTCATTGATAGCTCATCTCCCTGTATCTTTATCACCCTCTCTCTCTCTCACCCACACGTACCAGTACTACATACACTAAAACTATCTTTTTTCTCACTCAAGTATAAATATCTGAAAAGAAATTCATTTGGTTTTTCAAAGGATCAGTGGATTAGGCTTTAGATACTAGATTTCAAACACATTTGAAATCTCATTAGAAAGTGTTTGCTTCAACTCCCTAAACCACACTGATATGATTGGCCACTCACCTAACCATAATAGACCACTATAATTCATCTTTACATTATTACCGAATATACACTGCACTCTGGAAAGATGCGCAATGTTATCTAGATCTTAAGGGGCTCACAATGTTAATTGGCTAAGATACAGAACTTATCCCAAGCGACCTTACTGTTTGTTAGTGTAATGCTTATGCTTGAGAGTCAGTTGACCAGTTCACCTTCACTCTTGGAAGTGCATTTGGGAAATCTCAAGGATTTCAGTAGGCCAAATCTGGGGCCAAAGATAACAATTTCAGAGATGACCTGCTCCCTTTCTGTAAACTGTAAAATAAACTGTCAGCTCATAGGTAAAGGGTCAATTAATTGTAAAATAAATAACTTACTAAATCACATGGGGGAGAGAAGCACATAGTAACAGAAGAACAGTTCTGCCCTAACTCCAGTTCGCTGTCTTTTCCCTTCTGCATAGTCCTCTTGCTAATAAAGAAAAAAAAAATACACGTGTATTTGGGAGTCAGGCTCTTCATCAGAAGACTCAGGGAAATGTTTATATTAAAAATGCAGATTTTCAAGGTGATCCAACCAAATTCTGCTTCATTTAAGTTGGGGAGAACCTTGAGATTCCCTTAAAGATTTACTCACATGATTCTGATGATTTGCCAAATATAGGGAATATTTATGTTACTCCCTACTTTTCCTGCTCACTTCACATCAAAGTTGCTAACAACTAACATTACACCAAAGTATTATACAGGTATTTCACACACATTTTAGAAGCATTTCTCAGTTGTGTTTCATCTAGATTAGAATATATTATTTACATTATCAGAAGAAGTACCTTAGCTTTATATAGAAAGAGCATAACAGCCCTAAATTATGATGTGCACAGAAGCTTAAGAATCATGTGCATTATACTAAGCAGTTAATTCAAGCAGATTCAATTTGCTTCTCAAAAAATATACCTATAGTACAGATTTTAACTTTTGATCTTCCTTTAAGTCGAAATCAATATTGCTTATAAAAAGTTTCAAGTTTTTTCAAAAGCAGATTTGAAATGAGTTATAGTTTTGTTATATAAACATTTGCTTATGGGAGGCTTTAGAATCAGTCCTATGTATAAGGAAATGTTTTTGCCCTGACCCTGCCTGATCTGCTGATCTTTTGTTATTCTTTCTTATATAATATTATTTACATTTCTCCTGGAATAGTCACCTCCTTATATCAGGAGTGTTAACACAAATTACAGAGTATTCTCATCTCTCCAACTCAAAATTCTCATCTAATTCTAGTTTCAACAAATTTTATTTCTAAGGAGTTTGTCTTCCCTCAGCGCACTATCTTTGAAAGTAAGGAAAAAACCCTATTCTTTTCACCTCCTAAAATCACATCTTTCTCTCTCCTGCACATTGAACCCTTTTCCATTAAGCAGTGCTATAACCAAAGCTGTTTGTTTCACATTCCAGTGAAGGAATTATTTCAAGATGTAGGCTACCATAGAGATAAAGAGCATGGGTTTTAAAGTAAGATTCACACTGAGTTTGAATCCTGACTTTTCTGCCAATTGGCTATGCAGCTTTGGGCAAATCTATAATATGTCTAAACAGGGTCCTTCATGATTCATTCTTCCTTCAATAGATAATTACAGAACGCCATTATCTGGCTCTTGTTAGCTTTAACCGTGTCATCTCTCATCAACCTTATCCCACCCTTTCACCAATTAATTTCCAATAATAGATCACGAACAAAGCTCAAGTTCTCAATGTGCCAGGAACTTGATGGGCCACAGCTTTTTATACATGCTTTGTTTCATTTTACTAGAATACTCTCATAACCATCACCTCCATTTTGACCAGCTCCTACTACAAAATAATGCTCAGAATTGATTTTACAATGTAATGAAAAAATAGAAGCTAATATCTTATTGTGGAATTTGAGAAGACTTCACAGAGGAGATAAATCTTAAAGAATGGGTAGGATCATATTGGGCGAATTGAGAAGTGAAATGCATACAGAAAATGAGCCCAAGGAAAGGACTGGGATATCATAGGTAGGAGAGTAAAGAAAGTTGAGAAGAAACTTATTAGTACATTGTGACCTATGTGAAGCATATTCTCTAAGCAGAATCATTATTAGCCAATACAGCAATTCTCTTGGCCACAGAAAAGCCGTGGGTCAACTACAAGATATATCTCTTGCTAGGTTCCAAGACTTACTTAGAAAATTTCTTCAATAAGGATACACCCTGTTTTCCTGCCTTCTCCCCACTATGTTTCAAGCCTCTACTTTTTTCCCTCCTTCTTGCCATTCTGTGTAGCTCCTTGTATTAATGACTGCTGAAGGATTGGCCTGGCTTTCGATTGCGGCTTTTTCATGGAAAGATGTCTCACATCTCAGCCTCAAAACCATTCACTGCTGTCTGTGGTAATATTTCTCACTCACACTTTAGCTAACCTGAAGTCAGACACAACAGATCCCAGCCAGAGGCCCAGACTCCATTCTATCAGGGATGGGGATGAGATAATGCAGTCGATCCAGTTATGTATCAACTCAGCAATCAAGTTTAAATTAAAATAATTCTCAATGACATATTTTTAACTACTTTTGTAATTTTATTTAAAAAATTACTATCATTACTAGATACCAGTGTGTAGCTATAATTTCCACAGGAAATTTCTACAATTTATGTCTTTTATGGATAAATTGGCAACAAGCCTGCCACAAGTATTGATAATGTTCCTGGTATTTCTCAGTTTCAATCATCTACTGCAGATTGTGTGTTTGTGTGTCTGCATGCTTAAAAGTCACATGTGAATTCTTAGGCAGGAGACTAAATGTATTCCATTTACCAAATGAGCAATTAGGCCTGCAACTTACCACATCTTAATCTAGTAACTTCAGGACAGTATCTTACTATCCTACTTCAAATATTTCCTTTTATTATTCAAAAAGCACATATAAGCAGAATTACAGAAAATCTTACTCAACAAGTGATACAGAAAACTATGCACAGAGTGGCCTGAAAATTTAAAGCAGGTCTTTCTTTGGTAACACATGCTCAGCAATACTGACCCATCAAGGGTGGTTTGCTTTGTTTGTAGGAAAGTAGATATTTGGTAGTTTGCTAAACTTTGTGCTAAAAGAGAAAGTTAATGAAAAAATACAATCTGAGTTTTTTCTGAACTCTCTTTGTGCCAATCTTGAAGAGATGGGGAAAAAGACCCAGGAATCTGTGAACTACATAGAGTTTAGCTTCATCATTCTCTCTCCTACCACCAAATCCTCTTTCTGTGCCTGATTCATGCCGTGATAGACCTTTATATTCTCGTCTTCCTCTCTTCAACCTATCATTAAATCCAGGAAAGGGTCTACTGTCAGTCATTTGCCCCGTAGTTTAAATTTAGTTTGACATGTTAAAACTTTAAATAGGCTGGGCACGGTGGCTCATGCCTGTAATCCCAGCACTTTAGGAGGCCAAGGCGAGTGAATCTCCTGTGGTCAGGAGTTCAAGACCAGCTTGGCTAACATGGCAAAATCCGGTCTCTACTAAAAATACAAAAAAATTAGCTGGGCCTGGTGGCATGTGGCTGTAATCCCAGCTAGTAGTGGGGCTGAGGCAGGAGAATTGCTTGAACCTGGGAGGTGGAGGTTGCAGAGAGCCAAGATCACCACTGCACTCCAGCCTGGGCAACAGAGTGAGACTCTGTCAAAAATAAAAAAAATGAAAAATAAACCAACCACACTTTAAATAAATTGGAATGAAATGCTTTGTTTCCTGCTGTAGGAATTTTAAACATCACCAAAAAGTTAAAGAAGTAGAGAATCTACTCAGGACCTGAGAAATTATACTGTATGAGCAGTTAATAATATTTTATTTAAATAATTATCAATAAAATGATATTTTAAAAGGTATCTAAGTTCTCAAGTTCTTAAGACATTTCTCAAACTGCATCTTATCCAGTACCTTACTGTAAAAGTAAATTTATTTGAGAGTATCAGTTAGAAAATACAATTCTAAGCAAAAAACAAAGCTGGACACATCATGCTACCTGACTTCAAACTATACTACAAGGATACAGTATTCAAAACAGCTCGGTACTGGTACCAAAACAGAGATATAGACCAATGGAATAGAACAGATGCCTCAGAAAGAACACCATGCAACTACAACCATCTGATCTTTGACAAACCGGACAGAAGCAATGAAGAAAGGAGTCCCTATTTAATAAATGATGTTGGGAAAACTGGCTAGCCATATGTAGAAGGCTGAAACTGGATCCTTACACTTTATACAAAAATTAATTCCAGATGGATTAAATATTTAAATGTAAGATCTAATACCATAAAAACCTTAGAAGAAAACCCAGGCAATACCATTCAGGACATAGGCATGGGCAAAGACTTCATGACTAAAACACCAAAAGCAATGGCAACAAAAGCCAAAATAGGCAACTGGGATCTAATTAAACTAAAGAGCTTCTACACAGCAAACGAAACTATCATTAGAGTGAAGCAGCAACCAACAGAATGGGAAAATATTTTTGCAATCTACCCAACTGACAAAGGGCTAATATCCAGAATCTATAAATAACTTAAACAAATTTACGAAAAAAATAAAAATCAAAAAGTGGGCGAAGGATATGAACAGACACTTCTCAAAAGAAGACATTTATGCAGCCAACAAACATATGAAGAAAAGCTTATCATCCCTGGTCATTAGAGAAATGCAAATAAAAACCACATTGAAATACCATCTCATGACAGTTAGAATGGCGATCATTAAAAAATAAGGAGACAAGGGATGCTGGAAGGATGCCGAGAAATAGGAATGCTTTTACACTATTGATGGGAGTGCAAATTAGCTCAACCATTGTGAAAGACAGTGTGATGATTCCCCAAGGATCTAGAACTAGAAATACCATTTGATTCAGCAATCCCATTACTGGATATACACCCAAAGGATTATAAATCATTCTATTATAAAGACACATGCACACACGTTTATTGAGGCACTATTCCCAATAGCAAAGGCTTGTAACCAATCCAAGTGCCCATCAATGACAGACTGGATAAAGAAAATGTGGCACATTACACCACAGAATACTATGCAGCCTGAGTTCATGTTCTTTGCAGGGACATGGATGAAGCTGGAAAGCATCATTCTCAGCAAACTGACACAAGAACAGAAAACCAAACACCACATGTTCTCACTCATAAGTGAGTGTTAAATAATGAGAATATATTTACACAGGGAGGGGAATATCACACACTTGGGCCTGTTGGGGGGTGGGGGCTAGGGTGGGGTAGAAGAGGATGAGGGGCTAGGGAAGGGATAGCATTAAGAGAAATACCTAATGTAGATGACAGGGTGATGGATGCAGCAAACCACCATGGCAGGTGAGGTTTATACCTGTTTAACAAACCTGAAGGTTCTGCACATGTACCCCTAGAGCTTATAATAATAACTTTAAAAAGAGAAAGAATAAAAAGAAAATACTAAAATTGTATATTTGGCCCAAAGCCATAATAAAGTAAAAGAAGGGCAGCAAGTGATAGCAACATTATACTTAAAAAATAATAATAACCTGTGGTCAGGTGCAGTGGCTCAGCACGTTGGGAGGCTGAGGTGGGCAGATCATGAGGTCAGGAGATTAAGACCACCCTGGCCAACATGGTGATACCCCATCTCTACTAAAACTACAAAAATTAGCTGGGCATGGTGGCAAGTGCCTGTAGTCCCAGCTACTTGGGAGGCTGAGGCAGAAGAATCCCCGGGAGGTGGAGGTTGCTATGACCTGAGATCAAGCCACTGCACTCCAGCGTGGTGACAGAGTGAGTCTCTGTCTCAAAAAAACAAACAAACAAAAACGCTGTTACAACTATAAGCTACCCAACTATCTACCGATTATTGCTCTGGCATTTTTCAAGTCTCATGAGAAATTTCCCTTCTGCAAATTAAATTAGTGTTCTGAGGCAAGTCTTTTTAGGAAAATAAATCATTTTTAGGAGAAACTTAATTCTAAAGAAAACTGTAGAAAGCAAGAAAAGATAATTTTTAAAGTTTTTTAAAAAAATTCTCCCTTGAATAATGTATTGGTAATTGTATAAAAATTAGAGACTTAAAAATCACCTTTAATTCTACCATCCAAAAAAATAACTGTCATTGACACTTTGGTATATAGCCTTTCATATTTTTCTGCACATGATATATCTATATTAAAAATTAGATCATAGTGTGCATATCATTTTAATCTGCTTCATTCACTAAGTAATATGTTACAAGTAACTCCCTCTGTCAACAAATATAAATCTAAAACAGATTAAAGACCTCTTGGTACTGTAACATATGAATATTATACATAAGTATGTATTTGTTTCTTATTTCTGGACATTTTAGTTGTAGTGTTTTCTGTTTTATAAATGGTCAATCTGTAAATATTCCTGAATAGGAAGCATCTCATTCATTAACTATGCTTGAGTACCAAAATACAGCAATACTTCATCTATTTGAAAACCACTTATCCAGTAAACTCAAATATTTGAAAATATATAAGCCAAATACTTTCTAAACACATCTTCTTTGATCATGAAAGAAATCCTCAGGTCTTCATTAAGAACCTTGTACTTTTATTCAGTGCACACACATTGTGCACTGAATAAAAGGAAGAAGTTTGTAAAGGTGTTAACAGTAATTGCACTAAAAACAGAATGCACCTTGACTGTTGCTTTTGTGTGTTAAGAAAAACATTCAATAATAATAATGATTAATGTAACTTAAAATAAAATTCATTGGTTATTTTTTCCGTGTCAGATACTGTTCTAAGAGGTTTAATTTACCATACCATTTAACTTTATGAGATAATCATATTGTTATGCCTACTTAATAGATGAGAAAATTTATACTAAAACAGATAAGTATGTGTATTTTTTCACAAATTGTTCATTTTAATTGACACTTTGTAATTTTACATTTTATGAGGTTTCAATTTTGATGTTTTGCTACATATCTATATTGCATAATAGTAAAAGTATGGTAATTAGCATATTCATCACCTCATGCATTTATCATTTCTTAGTGGTGAGAACATTCAAAAGCCTCCCTTCTAGCAATTTTGTAATATACAGTATTTTACTGCTAACATAGTCACTCTCCTGCACAATAGAATACCAGAATTTATTCCTCCTTTCTAATCAGAGCTTATACCCACTGACTAACAACTCTCCATTCTCCCCTGCCCCTCCACATCGGAACCTGATAATCATGGTTCTACTCTCTATTTCTATGGTACTATTATTTTGTTTGAGATTCCATGTATGAGTGAGATCATGTATTAATTGTACTTGTCTTTCTATGCTGGACTTACTTCACTTAACATGATGTTTTACAGGTTCACACTTGTCACAAATAACAGAATTCCTTTTATCCTTTTCTGGACACTTAGGTTGATTGCATATCTTAGCTATTGTGAATAGTGCTGTAATGAACATGGGAGTGAAGATATATCTTGGACATACTGATTTCATTTCCAGTGGAAATGTACCCAGTATTGGGATTGCTGGATAATATGGTAGTTCTATTTTAAATTTTCTGAGAAACTTTCATACTATTTTATGGTATGGCTATACTGGCTCAATCCTACCAACAATGTGTACATGTTTGCTTTACTGCATATACTCACCAAGACTTGTGTTTTTTTGTTTTTTCTTTTTGTCTTTTTCATAATGGCCATTTTAACAGACATAAGGTAGGATCTCGTTTTGGTTTTGATTTGCATTTCCACAATGATTAGTAATGTAGAGCATTTTTTCATATGCCAATTGGCCTTTGGTAAGTGTTCTTTTAAGAAAGACCTACTATACTATTTTGCTTTTTATTTTTTCCATGATGGGGCTTTGTTATGTTGCCCAGACTCAATCTCCTGGGCTCAAGTGACTGTTCTGCTTCAGCGTTCCGAGTAGCTAGAACTACAGATGCATTTGCTCATTTTTTAATCAGGTCACTTGGTTTTTTTGCTGTTGATGTTTTGCAGCTCCATCTATGTCCTGGCAAAGGACATGATTTTGTTCCTTTTTGTGGCTGCATAGCATTCCATGGTGTATACATACCACATCATCTTTATCCAGTCTATCATTGATGAGGATTTGGATTGATTCCATGTCCTTGCTATTGTGAATAGTGCTGCAATTAACATACACATGCATGGGTCTTTATAACAGAATGATTTATATTCTCTTGGATATATACCCAGTAATAGGATTGCTGGGTCAAATGACATTTCTTCTTCTTGGTCTTTGAAGAATCACCACACTGTCTCCCACAATAGTTGAGCTAACTGACATTCCCAGCAAGAATGTAAAGGTGTTCCTATTTCTCCATACTGTCACCAGCATTTGTTGTTTCTTGATTTTTTAATAGTCTCCCTTCTGACAGGTGTGAGATGTTATCTCACAGGCATTTTGATTTGCATTTCTCTAATAACCAGTGATGTTGAGTTTTTTTTCATATGTATGTTGGCTGTATAAATGTCTTCTTTTGAGAAATGTCTGTTCACGTCTTTTGCCCACTTTTTAATGGGGTTTTTTCTCATAAATTTGTATAAGTTCCTTGTAGATTCTTGATATTAGACCTATGTCAAATGAATAGATTACAAAAATTTTCTCCCATTCTGTAGGTTTTCTGTTCACTCTGATGATAGTTTCTTTTGCTGTACAGAAGCTCTTTAGTTTAATTAGATCCCATTTGTTTTGTCAGGTTTGTTGAAGATCAGAAGATTGTAGATGTGCAGTCTTATTTTTGAGGTCTGTATTCTGTTCCATTGATGTGTGTGTCTGTTTTTGTACAAGTACCATGCTGTTTTGATTACTGTAGCCTTGTGGTATCGTTTGAAGTCAGGTAGCATGAGGCCTCCAGCTTTGTTCTTTTTGCTTAGGATTGTCTTGGCTATATGGGCTCTTTTTTGGTTCCATATGAATTTTAAAGAAGTAACCTTTTCTTATTCTGTGAAGAATGTCGATGATAATTTAATGGAAATAGCACTGAATCTATAAATTACTTTGGGGAGTATGGCCATTTTCACAATATTGATTCCTCCTATTCATGAGCATGAAAAGTTTTTCCATTTGTTTGTGCCCTGTCTTATTTCCTTATGCAGTGGTTTATAGTTTCCCTTGAAGAGGTTCTTCGCTTTCCATGTTAGCTGTACTCCTAGATATTTTATTCTCCTTATAGTAATTGTGAATGGGAGTTCATTCATGATTTGGCTCTCTGCTTGCCTGTTGTTAGCGTATAGGAATGTTTGTGACTTTTGAACATGATTTTGTAATCTGAGACTTTGCTGAAGTTGCTTATCAGCTTAAGAAGCTCTTGGGCTGAGATGATGAGCTTTTCTAGATATAAGATCATGTCATCTGCAAAAAGACAGTTCGACTTCCCCTCTTCTTATTTGAATATGCTTTATTTATTTTTCTTGCCTAATTGCTCTGGCCAGAACTTCCAATATTATGCTGAATAGGAATAGTGAGAGACAGCATCCTTGTCTTGTGCCAGTTTTCAAGTGGGATGCTTCCAGCTTTTGCTCATTCAGTATGATATTGGCTGTGGGTTTGTCATAAGTGGCTCTTATTATTTTTATGTATGTTCCATTAATACTTAGTTTATTAAGAGTTTTTAACATGAAGGATGGTGAATTTTATTAAAGGCCTTTTCTGCATTTATTGAGATAATCATATTTTTTTGTCTTTAGTTCTGTTTATGTGATAAATTACATTTATTGATTTGCATATGTTGAACCAGCCTTGCATCCTGGAGATAAAGCTGACTTCATTGTAGTGAATAAGCTTTTTGATGTGCTGCTAGATTCGCTTTCCCAGTATTTTATTGAGGATTTTTGTATTAATGTTCATCAGGGATATTGGTCTGAAGTTTTATTTTTTGTTGCATATCTGCTAGGTTTTGGTATCAGGATGATGCTGATACTGGCCTTACTGAATGAATTAAGGAAGAGTCCTTCCTTTTCAATTGCTTGGAATAGTTTCAGAAGAAATGGTACTAGCTCTTTGTACATCTGGTAGAATTCAGCTGTAAATACATCTGGTCCTGGGCTTTTAGTTGATAGGCTATTTAATACTACCTCAGTTTTAGAACTTGCTATTGATCTATTCAGGGATTCAACTACTTCCTTGTTCTGTCTTGGGAGGGTATATGTGTTCAGGGATTTATCCATTTCTTCTAGATTTTTCTAGTTTATTTGCATACAGGTTTTTATAGCATTCTCCGATAGTTGTATTTTTGTGGTGTCAGTGGTAATATCGTCTTTATCATTTGATTCTTCTCTTACTAACTCAGCTAGATAGATGGCTAGCTGGGTTAATAAGAGAAGAATCAAATATCAATATATATAATATATAAATATATATTTATATTGTTATTTATATTAATATATATATTAATATATTGATGTGATTCTTCTCTTATTAACCCAGCTAGCCATCTATTTCATTAATTTTTATTAATAAATTTTATTAATTTTCAAAAAAATCAGCTCCTGGATTAATTTTTGAAAGATTTTTCATGTCTCTTCTTCAGTTCCACTCTGATCTTGGTTATTTCTTGTCTTCTGCTAGCTTTTGGGTTTTTTTTTTTTCTCTTGGTTCTCTATTTCTTTTAGTTGTGATGTTCGGATGCTGATTTGAGATCTTTCTAGCTTTCTGACACGGGCATTTAGTGCTACAAATTTCCCTCTTAAACCTACTTTAGCTGCTTCCCAGAGATTCTGGTATGTTGTTTCTCTGTTCTCATCAATTTCAAAGAACTTCTCAGTTTCTGCCTTAGTTTCATGATTTACCCAGGAGTCATTCAGGAGCAGGTTGTTCATTTTCCATGTAGTTGTGTGGTTTTGCATGAGTTTCTTAGTCTTTAGTTCTAATTTGATTGTGCTATGGTGTGAGAGACTATTTGTTATGATGTCAGTTCTGCTGCATTTGCTGAGGAGTGTTTTCCTTCCAATTATGTGATCAATTTTAGAGTAAGTGCCATGTGATGCTGAGAAGAATGTATATTCTATTATTTTGGGGTGGAGAGTTCTCTAGGTATCTATCTGGTCCACTTGATCCAGAGCTGAGTTCAAGTTTTGGATATCTTTGTTAATTTTCTGTCTAACATTGTCAGTGGGGTGCTAAAGTCTCCCACTGTTATTGTGTAGAAGTCTACATCATCTCTTTGTAGGAAGAACTTGTTTTATCAATCTGGGTGCTTCTGTATTAGGTTCATATATATTTTGGGGATAATTAGTTCTTCTTGTGACGTGAACCCTTTACCATTATGTAATGTCCTTCTTTGTCTTTTTTATCTTTATTGGTTTAAAGTCTGCTTTGACAGAAACTAGGATTGCAACCCCTGCTTTTTTCTGCTTTCCATTTGCTTGGTAGATTTCTCCAACCCTTCATTTGAGCATATGTGTGTCTTTACCTGTAAGATGTGTCTCAAATAAAGCACACCACTGAGTCTTGACTTTTTATGCAGCTTGCCATTCTGTGTCTTTTAATTGGGGTATTCAGCCCATTTACATTTAAGGTTAATATCGTTATGTGTAAACTTGATCCTGTTATCATGATGCCAGCTGTCTATTTTGCAGATTTGTTGGTGTAGTTTCTTTATAGGGTCATTGGTCTGTGTGCTTCGGGATATTTTTATAGTGGCTCGTAATGGTTTTTCCTTTCCGTATTTAGTGCTTCCTTCAGGCACTCTTTTAAATGTTAAAACTAAAAACCATTTGGCAGGACTACATTTCCCTTCAACCTTCAAATATAATAAGGTAGGTTTTTGTTTTTTTTTTTTCAGTTTACAAGTAGGGAAAATACATGGTTTCACATGTTACACATAAACATATTTCTGGTCCAGCTGGTGTCAATTGATTCCATTTGAATCATTTTTCTAGACAGAAATATCACATAGTGCATTTATTCAAATATTGTATCCAGTCAACATGAGTCAAAGTGATACATGTAAATCATATTTGGTAATTAAATGAAAGTATTAATTATAAATTTAATTAGAACAAAAATTAATTTTACATTTAAAAAATAAATATGGACACATCTTTAAATTTAAAATATAGAGTTGCTGCCAGTTGTGGTCGCTTACACCTGTAATCTGAACACATTAAGAAGCTGAGGCAGGTGGATCACCTGAGGTCAAGAGTTCAAGATCAGCTTGGCCAACATAATGAAACCATGTCTCTACTAAAAATACAAAAATAAGCTGGGTGTACCAGGTTGCACCTGTGATTTTTGCTACTTGGGAGGCTGAGGCAGAAAATTGAACCCGGGAGTGGAGGTTGCAGTGAGCTGAGATCATGCCACTGTACTCCAGCCTGAGTGATAGACTGAAACTCTGTATCAAAAAATAAAATAAAATAAAATATATGGTTATAGTTGATACGGAATTAAATGAAGATGCAGAAACTGATACTATCACAGAAACAGTAAAGACAAAAGAGACTGGAAGGAGATACAAGTTTCACAAAATCAAAAATGGCAATTGCAATTTGCTATATCATAATAAAAAATTTTTATTGTATAAAAAATAGAAATAAATTAGATAATAGACATTTTTTGCAAATACATAGTGAATCTGATAAAAATTGAAAAATTAAATTTACCTACCTTATTCTAAACATATTTTTAAAAATTTATCTCAACACTCAAAAAAAGAATGAATAAAATTATATTTAAATATCAAAGAATTTAAAATGATTTTAAACAAAATACGAGCTTATAACTTTGGTAACATACAATATGGTTTAGATTGTTGCAAAATGAAGAAATTTTTTAGATGAAGATGAGGTAAAATAAATTATTATTTTATATAAAAATTTTTAAGAAAAATATGAAGAGTAAAAAAAGATATAAAAATAAAATATTGGCTTTTTTCCTTACACCTTATACAAAAATTAATTGAAGATAGATTAAAGACTTAAATGTAAGACCTAAAACCATAAAAACCCTAGAAGAAAACCTAGGCAATACCATTCAGGACATACGCATGGGCAAAGACATCATGACTAAAACACCAAAAGCAATGGCAACAAAAGCCAAAATAGGCAACTGGGATCTAATTAAACTAAAGAGCTTCTGCACAGAAAAATAAACTCTCATCATAGTAAACAGGCAAACTACAGAATGGGGAAAAAAATTTGCAATCTATTCATCTGACAATATTCAGAATCTACAAAGAACATAAACAAATTTACAAGAGAAAAACAACCCCATCAAAAAGTGGGCAAAGGATATGAACAGACACTTCTCAAAAGAAGACACTTATGTGGCCAAAAGACATATAAAAAATGCTGATCATCACTGGTCATTAGAGAAATGCAAATCAAAACCACAATGAAATACCATCTCATGCCAGTTAGAATGGAGTTCATTAAAAAGTCAGGAAACAACAGATGCTGGAAAGGATGCAGAGAAATAGGAACACTTTTACACTGTTGGTGGGAGTGTAAATTAGCTCAACCATTGTAGAACACAGTGTGGTGATTCCTCAAGGATCTAGAACTAGAAATACCATTTAACCCAGCAATTCCATTACTGGGTATATACCCGTAGGACTATAAATCACTCTACTATAAAAATATATGCACATGTATGTTTAATGCAGCACTGTCCACAATAGCAAAGACTTGGAACCAACCCAAATGCCTATCAATGATAGACCAGATAAAGAAAATATGACATATATACACCATAGAATATTATACAGTCATAAAAAAGGATGAGTTCATATCCTATGCAGAGACATAGATGAAGCTGGAAACCATCATTCTTAGCAAACTAACACAATAACAGAAAACTAACCACCACATGTTCTCACTCATAGGTAGTTGAACAATGGAAACACATGGACACAGGGAGGGGAACATCACACACCGGGGCCTGTCAGAGGGTGGGGGAAAGGATAGCATTAAGAGAAATACCTAATGTAGGTGATGGGTTGATGGGTACAGCAAACCACCATGGCACATGTATACCTGTGTAACAAACCTGCACATTCTTCACATGTACCCCAGAACTTAAAGTATAATAAAAAATAAATATCTTCACTTGTCACCAAGCAATTATGTTAATCAGTTAATTCAAAATTTGAAAATGAGTACTTTTTAAAATTTAAGTTAATCATACAGTATATGACATGTTGCTTAATACTTTAGTGTGGTTTTCTCTCAAAGTATTTATAATTTTTAGAAAACAAAACAATTCACAAAATTGTAGCGTCGGAAAAGCTTCTCGGCTTTGATCTGGTGTATGACTTTGGATATGACACCAAAACACAGGCAAAAGCAAAAGCAAAATTAAGCAAGTAAGTTTGCATTAAATTATATTCTTAAAAAATCAGTTTCACATATTTCTTGTTACCAATTTAATATGGCTACTAGGTGGTTTAAAATTACATATGTGGCTCACATATATCTTTCAATAGTACTGATCTATAAAAATGTATTCCCCCTAAAGCGTCAGATTAACTACGTCTTTAAGTTTTCTCAGACATGTCTGTCTGTCTGTCCGTCTTTTTTTTTTTTCCCCTAGACAGAGTCTCACTCTATTGCCAGGCTGGAGTGCAGTGGCACAATGTCGACTCACTGCAACCTCCAACTCCCTGGTTCAAGAGATTCTCCCGCCTCAGCTGCCCACATAGCTGGGATTATGGGCACCTGACACCACGCCCAGCTAATTTTTGTATGTTTAGTAGAGACAAGGTCACTGTGTTGGCCAGGATGGTCTTGATCTCCTGACTTCATGATCTGCCTGCCTTGGCCTCTCAAAGTGCTAAGATTATACGTGTGAGCCACTACTCCCGGCCATGTTTTCCTTTCTTAGTAATTCTTCTCTACAAAGATTATAATTACTATAGACAATTTATGAAAATACATAAAAGCAAAAAATTTTAAAAATCCATAATTAATTAGTTATTATGATGTATTTTTTCTGCTTTTTCCAGTCTCATATATATACGTGTATGTGACATATATAGTTATGTATACATATATATGCATATGTTATATACATATATGTATTCATATATACATATATGGCTATATATACATATACAAGATTATTGTATCTATGTATATATCTATATATATTCCCCTTTCTCTCTCCCCTCCCTCTTTATACCCCAAAGAACTAAAACAAAAGATCATACTTTTTCCAAAAATTATTTGAGATAATAGGAAGAAATAAAAAGCAAATTTAGGTTATACCCAGTAAAATATTAGAGAAGCTATGTTTTTGGGGGATTTAATAATTAAATGTAGGATATTCAATTTCTTCTCTGTGAAGGACACTATCAAGAGAAGGAAAACACAAGCCCAGACAAACGAAAAATATTTGCAAAAGATGTATCTGATAAAAGATTGTCAACAAAAATATACAAAGAACTCTTAAAATTCAGTAATAAGAAAACCAACAATCAATTTTAAAATGGGCCAAAGACCTTCACACCTTACCAAAGAAGATATGTAGATGGCAAGTAAGCATGTGAAACAATGCTCCTCATCATACGTCACCACGGAAATACAAAGGAAAACATCAATGAGATATCACTGCACACCTATTAGAGAATCTTAATCCCCAGCACTGACAACACCAAATGCTAGCAAGAACGTAGAACAAGAGGGACTCTTATTCACTGATAGTGAGAATACAAAATGGTACAGCCACCTTGGAAGGTAGTTTGGCAGTTTCTTACAAAACTGAACATATTTTTACCATATGATCCCACAATTGCACTGCTTGGTATTTATCCAAAGGAGTTAAAAATTACATCTACAAAAAAATATGCACACAGATGTTTATAGCTGCTTTATTTGTAATTACCAAAACTTGGAAGCAACAGAGATGTTCTTCAGTAGGTCAATGGATAATAAATAGTTGGTATATCCAGATAATAGAATATTGTTCAGCACTAGAAATAAATGAGCTATTAAGCCATTAAAACACATGAAGGAAATTTAAATGCATATTATTAAGTGAAAAAAAATCTAGAAAAGCTACATACCATATAATTCTGTCTATATAATATTCTAGAAAAGGCAAAACTACAGAGAAATAAAACATCAGGGCTTCCAAGGGTTAAGGTGGAGAGAAGATGAAGACATCGTGCACAAAATATTTTTAGAGTGGTAAAGCAACTCTGTGTGATATTATAATGGTGGATACACATTATTATACATTTATCCAAATTCTTAGAATGTGCAATAGCAAAAACAAACCCAGCTACAGACTTTGGAAAACAATGAAGTGTTAATGTAGTTTCATCAATTGTAATAAATGTCCCACTCAGTGGGAATATTGATAATCGAAGAAGCTATGCATGTGGAGAGCCTGAGTGTATATGGATAATGTCTTTATTTTCCATTTCATTTTGCTATGATCCTAAAATCACTTTTTTTAAAGGCTATTTTTAAAAACGGAAAGATATTCTTTCTTTGAAGTTTAGTAAGACTTTAATTTCCTTGGATTTTGTCTTTAGACTTCCCAGAAGTAACATATTTTAGAAGAAGTAAGCTGTCCTATTTAAAGCCTATTGTAAGATCTTTATAGAGAAGATAACTAGAGTTAAATAATTTAAATAAATGTATACAATATTAGCCCCTTGGAAGAAGAATTAGTATCTTTAAAATTAATTAAATAATAAACATTTGTGAAAATGTCATATGTATTTCAACTTATCATTCATAAACGTAAAGCTTAACATCATAACTATTGTTAATGGTTGATAGAATATAAATTGATATTTCTCTGTGTGAAGCACGAGCTTATGTACCTTTGATGTATTTTCATTTTATTTATTCAGCAAATCCTATATACTATTTTTTGAAATGAAGTTAGTTTCAGGCAACTCTTAGTTACTGTGCAATAAAAAAAAAACTATGGTGTGTGTATGTGCTTGTATGTGTGTGTGTGTGGTGTTATTAAACAGGATCTTTATAATATTTTTCTGTTATTTTGAAAAGTCTAGATTAAAAGGTGAGCTTTAGAATAGGTTCCTCATTATATGTGTATTGTATTGTTTTATATATATATATACACATATACATGTACATACACACACACACACACACACATAAACGTTTGAAGTTTGCATGAATTGACAACTGGAAGAATTTAAACTCAATTTCTCCATGTCAGGTTTTCACTAGAAATTCACAAATCTAAAATAAAGGTTTAATAGTAACAAACCTCATGCATTAACATTTGTGCCTACTCTAGAGCCTCTGCAACAAAATTCATCAGAATGTGGATTTCTAATTGACAGTAACAGTTGCATTACTTAGACACAAATTATCCACCTTATGAAAACTATCAATCTTTCAGCTATATTTTCTTGCTGTTCTTCCTCCAATCCATCTATAAATGCAACATACTCCTCAAGTAAATGGGCTTTCACATATAACATTGATATGGTTTGGCTGTGTCCCCACCCGAATGTCATCTTGAATTGTAGATCATATAATTTCTGTGTGCCATGGGAGGGACCCAGTGGAGGCAACTGAATCATGAAAGTGTGTCTGTCTCATGCTGTTCCCATGATAGTGAATAAGTCTCATGAGGTTTTATGAAGGGCAGTTCCCCTGCACATGCTCTTGCCTGAGACCATATAAAACATACTTTGCTCCTCCTTCACCCTCCACCGTGATTGTGAGGCCTCCCCAGCCATGTGGAACTGTGAATCCATTAAACCTCTTTTTCATTATAAATTATTCAGTCTGAAGTATTTCTTCATAGTAGTATGAAAATGGAGTAGTACAAATGTATATTTCAACACACACAAAAATGTACCACCTTTATACGATACTCTGCGCAGTAAACCATAGTGATGAACCTATAAACTACCTTCACTTATTCAGGAGATGAAATTTGTTCTGGATTGAAGTTTTTAAAGAGTGGATCCTTCTTATGTCTTAGGAAATCTACTTAATGTGATTACGAGATAATAACAGCATAACTGTGGTGATAAAAACTTTCTTGTAGCTTTCTAAGTAGTAAGAAACAGAAAAGTTGTTCCCTAAATTTTTTTCATTTTGTTACTTGAACATGATTAATTTCACGAATTTAACCTATATATTTCTTGGTACAGAAGATGCTAATTTTACATTATATTCAATTAAATTTTGTGTTTGTGGTCTTTTCTTTCTATTTATTGCTTGGCTTATTGCATCAATAAGAACTGATGAAATTTAATTACATTTATGAAAATGAACTTAAAACTATTATAATTTTACACAAGTTCTAATGTCAAAACCACATTAGAATGAACAACAAAAGCTTATCAAATGAGCATAGTACTTACAGCACGCCAAGTGATAGAAAGGATTTCCTATTTATTATTAGAACACCATTAGACTTTCATAATACAGAAAATTGATTATCCTTTCCTGATTTGTTTGTTTTCTCCATGCTCTTTGGGGCCATTACATTGCTTCTATGTAATTCTGTAACTTGTTATTTCCCACTAGCAATATACTAAAGCAATTACTTTCTTAGATGATACATTATGGTTCCTTTAAATGTAGTAAAATAATAGAATTGATAGTATTTAAGCTCTCATAATACAAGCTTTTTAATATAATTAATAGTATTATACATTAAATTTCAAATGAACAGAAGCAGTAGGTCCCTGTTTCATTTCACTATATGTGTTATTCAGGGAATTGGGGAGGGGGGCCAGATGGGGAGAAATTTGGATAATTTAATGACTTACGGTATTTTTTTCTTTCTCTCTTATCTAATTCATATATTTTGCCTTATTCAGTAATTAAAATATAAAGCAAAATGGGATTGCTAGAACTGCAGAATTTTAGAAAGGGAAAGATTACAAATGCATCTTATAATGCTTGACATGTAGTGCTCAATAGTAGGTACTCAACTAATATTGAGGAATTGAGAAATTTAGTCTCTGGAGTCAGACAGACATGGATATAAAGCTGATCTCAAATATTTACCAGCTATATGGCCTTGGGCAAGTTACTCAGCTGTAGCCAATTTTTAAAATGAAAACTCCAAAGATTTTATAAAGATTAAGAAAGAAAATACATATAAAGAACTTAGCACAAAACCTAACAGCAGGTGTTAAATACATAATAGTTTTCATCAGTATTACTGTCGTTATTGTTAGTGTTTTTCTTTAATCCTTAATAAAAAACAGAGTTAGGCATTTAATAGATGTTTTTACCATTGTTAGTACTGTTGTTGTCCAACAATACTGATAATTAATAAGTATTATTATTTATTTTCCTCCCAAGCTATATAAGCCGAGTACAACCTACCCCATCAATTTTTATCATCCAAATAGGCTGATGTTTCTACTCAAGGCTTTCTATTGTTTTTTAATTTATTGTTCAGAGAACTAATTCTATTTACAGCATATGTAGTTGGGGTAGAAGAAACATAGAAGTTTGAGGTACAAATACTAGGGTACCTGAGGTCCATGCAGCAAAGACTGCTGATGGCAACAACAAAAAAATATTAGCACCTCTGTTCCACTCCTCCACAGCATTTAACGTAGCTTGAAAAGCCTTCACATAGGTTCTTTTTTCTTTCTAAGACATACAGACATGTGCTTGATTAAATTTGCTAGGTATACTGCCATATGTTTGAGTATTAATTCAGATTATCTGAAATAACTAGGCATTATTATTTAAAACATAGAGGAATATAAGATCATATAAATAATGGGGTTAAGATGAGGCTTTCTGGATACTATTTTCTTCCCTTTCCTTGACTCATCCTAAAGGATGGATGATGCCTATTCTAGTGGTAAAGAAGAAAATGCTGACTGAGGTGTGGCATGCAAATCAAATGAAAAATAAAGTAAAACAAATATGCAAAAAAAATGAGATGATGGACAGAGAGAAGAAAAGGAGAAAAACAGAAAGTGTCATTAAGAAGACTTCTAAAACTAAACAACCTAACTACAATAACAAGGGAAATGGGAAAAATATCTCAGAACAAAAGAGCTAATTTAAATAAGAAAAACAGCATAAAGAATAAAAGGAAGAAAAAGGAAGACAGTTGGAAAATTTAACAACTTGAAAACGACAATGCTATTTTAGTCTAAAAGTAGACACTAAAATTACAAATAGTAAAAATTCCTTCAGATAAAAATCGGGGTCAAAAAAAGAAAATACTCCCTGGAAGAAAAAGAGGGCTGATAATAGGTCACTGGCACTTCTTAAAAAGTGCTTTTACTATTTTATGAATGTATGTTCTTAAGCCATAAATAGATAAGGGGGGCACGGTGCCAGGTGCTATCAGGTGACATTTTTCTGTAATAACACAAGATAGATGTTCCAGATGTATCAAAACGTCACACAAAAAAAAACTCTCTTTCAACTCAAGAAAAATACAATATTTGAACTTATTCAAGTGATAATATAATGCAAATGAAAAGATAGTATGTGCTTGAAGAATGGAAAATAACAAAAGGAAGTTTAAATTAAACATTATCTTTAGGGGAAAGATGTAGACTTTGGGAAAACACATTTTAAAATGTTTCAGAGAGGCTCTTCTAAGAGGAGGTAAGGAATAGTGGTTAAGCATAACAACAAATCAGAGGGCCTGGGTTTGAATGCTGGTTCTGCCACTTACTAGTGGAGTGATAGCACTGGAGGAGTTTAACCACTCTGCTTCAGTTTATGCATCTATAAAATAAAAATTATAAAGTTGTATAAATAAGATATTGAATATAAATAAGTTGACATAGTGCTTGGGACATTTTATGTACTCTAGTTGTTATAGGTAAAAGAGTACATGTTTAAAAATCTTGGTAATGATTAAAAGATAAATAACTTTTATTCAGACTTCAAATATCTCTCATAAATATATCTTGGTAAATATACCATAATTACATAATTATGTTAATTATATTACAATGAAATTATTTTATTTGGAAAATTTTATTTGGGAAATTTAGATAGTCCTTTTAAGGGTTTTTTTTAAATAAAAAAAATTCATACCCAGTCAGCTTTGTGAGAGAGCAGTAATAGTAAAAAAACAAGGAACATGAATGAATGACATTGTATTGACAGAATGAAAGTTTAAGTATTCAAAAATAAAATTTCAGGGTGTTAAATTAATACAGTTGGTTATATGTAAAAGTATTTTTGGCTGCAGATCACATCCTAGTAATTCCATAAATGACTGAAAGATAGATCAGACTCTTGCCTTCTAACTTTTAATGATAGGTAAAAATGTGTGTTTCTGCTAAAAGGCTATCAAAGTCTAAATTTTAAAATTAGTAAATAAACAAAATCTGTTTTATTTAAAAGTCAAAGTTTGAAATTATAAAATAAATGTGGAGAAATTTTGTGACAGCCAAAATATTTATTACTTTGTGGATAAGAGTTCAGTCTACATGCATGTCATTCTTTCCACTGTAACAAAAATTCAAAGTATAATACCAACATTCTATAAATTTAGGTGTCTACAGTATAAAACATTATGAACACTACTAATTTAATAAGTATGTGAGACACATAGCAATCATCACTCAAATATTTTTAGCTCTATTTCTTTGTTTTCAAATAGTAACTTTTGCTCTTCTCAATTCTAATTCCTATTTTAATTTTTAACTAATATTCTTGTTGTTTATTTGATTCATTTAATGTTAACACATTGATTTTCACTTTTTTCTTATTTGATAAATTTTTTAAGACAACAAATTACCATTTGGCAGTATTTTAGTTGTGTTGCATAGTTCCTGATTCAGAGTGTCTTCACTTTTATTTTCTATATATTCTGAAATCTTGACTTCGATTTCATAGTTTTAAAACTTTTTTTCATCTTCATTTGATTACATCAACAGGAAAGGAAATTTTCATTATATCCAGAGTACAGGTACTATTTTTTTATTCACTGCTTTTATTTCAAAGAAGGACAGTGTCATGCACTTATATTGTGTCTGTAGAGAAAGCTCTCTTCTGCTCTCACACAAGCCTCCATTTCCCTTTGCCTCATAAAGTTAGTTGCTTGGAAAGATCCAGTGCAAGGTTCACAAACTGAAGTTCCTAGGCCAGGCAGGCAAGGAAAATGAATGAAGCCACACAGCTGAGGACTGTGTTTAACTGGAGAGCTCATGCCTCCTATGAAAAGGCCAGCTGCTACTCACCTATTCCCCATGAATCCCCAGGGGAAGAAGGTGTGTTCAGCAATGCCATCACTTTTCAAAACTTAGGAAGCCAAACTTTTAAGTGAAATCTCCCAATTGTTATATATTGTCACTATTTCAAAATTTTTAAAGAAAGCATAGTCTAAAAAAGAAAAAATATGTGTCTGTGGGTAGGATTTGACACAAGTCTGCTTCAACTGTCTGGTCCAGGCTTTTAATATAGTAGGACTTTTTTCAGTGACCAGCCTGATGACCTATTTTGCTGAATGTTTATTCTTTACTGGAGATAATGGGAGACTGGATGTTAGGGTCAAAAGTTTATATACATAATGTTTTGGGATACATGTGCAGAGCATGTAGGTTTGTTACATAGGTATACATGTGCCATCGTGGTTTCCTGAACCCATCAACCTAGCCCCCAGCCCCCAACAATCCCCAGTGTGGGATGTTCCCCTCCCTGTGTCCATGTATTCTCATTATTCAACTCCCACTTATGAGTGAGAACACGTGGTATTTGGTTTTCTGTTCCTGTGTTAGTTTGCTGAGAATGATGGTTTCTAGCTTTCTCCATGTGCTTGCCAAGGACATGAACTCATCCTTTTTATGGCTACAAAGTATTCCATGGTATATATGTGCCACATTTTCTTTATCCAGTCTATTATTGATGGGCATGTAGGTTGGTTCCAAGTCTTTGCCATTATGAATAGTGCTGCAATGAACATACATGTGCATTTATCTTTATAGTACGATGATTTATAATCCTTTGGGTATACACTCAGTAATTTGATTGCTGGGTCAAATGGTATTTCTGGTTCTCAATCCTTGAGGACTCGCCGCACTGTCTTCCACAATGGTTGAACTAATTAATATTCCCACCAGCAGTGTAAAAGCATTCCTATTTCTCCACATCGTCTCCAGCATCTGATATTTTCTGACTTTTTAATGAACACCATTCTAACTGACGTGAGATGGTATCTCATTATGGTTTTAATTTGCATTTCTCTAATGACCAGTGATAATGAACTTTTTTCCTTATGTTTTTGGCCACATAAATGTCTCTTTTGAGAAGTATCTGTTCATATCCTTCACTCACTTTTTGATGGGGTTGTTTGGTTTTTCTTGCAAATTTGTTTAAGTTCCCTGTAGATTCTGGATATTAGTCCTTTGTCAGATGGATAGATTGCAAAATTTTTCTCTCATTCTGTAGGTTGCCTGTTCGCTCTGACTATAGTTTCTTTTGCTGTGCAGAAGCTCTTTCATTTAATTAGATCCCATTTGTCAATTTTTGCTTTTGTTGCAATTAGTTTTGGTGTTTTAGTTTTGAAGTATTTGCCCATGTCTATGTCCTTAATGGTACTGTCTAGGTTTTCTAGGGTTTTTATGGTTTTAGGTCTTATGTTTAAGTCTCTAAACCATCTTGAGCTAGTTTTTTGTATAAGGTGTAAGGAACTGGTCCAGGTTCAGTTTTCTGCATATGGCTAGCCAGTTTTCCCAACACCATTTATTAAATAGGAATTCCTTTTCCCATTGCTTTTGTCAGGTTTGTCAAAGATTAGATGGTAGTAGATGTGTGGCATTATTTCTAAGGCCACTGTTCTGTTCCAATGGCCCATATATCTGTTTTGGTACCAGTACCATGCTGTTTTGGTTACTGTCGCCTTGTAGTATAATTTGAAGTCAGGTGGTTTGATGCCTCCAGCTTTGTTCTTTTTGCTTAGGATTGTCTTGGCTATACAGGCTCTTTTCTGGTTTCATATGAAATTTAAAGTAGTTTTTCCTAATTCTGTGAAGAATGTCAATGGTAGCTTGATGTGGATAGCACTGAATCTATAGATTACTTAGTGCAGTATGGCCATTTTCACAGTATTAATTAATTCCTCCTATCCATGAGCATTAAATGTTTTTCCATTTGTTTGTGTGCCCTCTTATTTCCTTGAGCAGTGGTTTGTAGTTCTCCTAGAAGAGTTCCTTCACATCTCTTGTAAGTTGTATTCCTAGGCATTTTATTGTCTTTGTAGCAATTGTGAATGAGAGTTTACTGATTTGGCTCTCTGTCTATTACCGGTGTATAAGAATGCTCATGATTTTTGCACATTGATTTTGTATCTTGAGACTTTGCTGAAGTTGCTTATCAGCCCACCCTGCCATCTTAACTGTTGTTATGATAATGTGACTACTCCTCACCTCACCCTACCATCTTATCTACTCTTATCCCACCCACCATTGTAACTAAACTTATGGTAATGTACACTTCTTGCCCCTAACCCCACCACTGTAACTGATCTTACTCTGTAACTTTCCACTGCCCACCCCAAACCTATAAAACCAACTCACTCCTATCCCACTGCCCTTTGCTAACACCCTTTTCAGCCTTAGCCCACCTGCACCCAGGTAACAAACAGCCATGTTGCTCACACAAAGCCTGTTTGGGAGGGTCTCTTCATTCAAAGCACACATTTTTAACACACATCACACTTATTTTAAAATTGACCACATAATTGGAAGTAAAACACTTTTTAACAACTGAAAAAGAACAAAAATTATAACAATCTCTCAGACCACAGTGCAATCAAATTAGAACTCAGGATTAAGAAACTCACTCAAAAGCTCACAACTACATGCAGACTGAACAAACTGATCCTGAATAACTACTGGGTAAATAGCAAAATTAAGGCAGAAATAAATAAGTTATTTGAAACCAATGAGAACAAACATACAACATACAAGAATCTCTGGGACACAGCTAAAGCAGTGGTTAGAGGGAAATTTTTAGCACTAAATGCCACAGGAGAAAAATGGGAAAGATCTAAAATCGACACCCTAATGTCACAATTAAATGAACTAGAGAAGCAAGAGTAAACAAATTCAAAAGCTAGCAGAAGACAAGAAATAACTAAGATCATAGCAGAACTGAAGGAGATAGAGACATGAAAATCCCTTAAAAAAAAAAAAATCAATGAATCCAGGAGCTGGTTTTTCAAAAAGATTAACAAAACAGAAAGCTAGCCAGACTAACAAAGAAGAAAAGAGAGAAGACTCAAATAGACCCAATAAAAACTGATAAAAGGGATATCACCACTCATCCCACAGAAATACAAACTACCATCAGAGAATACTGTGAAAACCTCTAAGCAAATAAACTAGAAAATCTAGAAGAAATGGATACATTTTGAACACATACACCATCCCAAGACTAAACCAGGAAGAAGTCAAATCCCTGAATAGACCAATAACAAGTTCTGAAATTGAGGCAGTAATTAATAGTCTACCAACCAAAAAATGCCCAGGACCGGGCAGTTCAAAGAGGAGCTAGTACCGTTTCTTCTGAAACTATTCCAAACAATAGAAAAAGTGGAACTCCTTCCTACCTCCTTTTATGAGGTCAGCATCATTCTGATGCCTTTATTTATATTTACCAGATATAAAATTTTCTAAATGTGAGGTGCTCACGATGTCTGTTATGTTTTTTACTTGCTATTTCAGAAAAAATACTATCTTAAAGTCATACCCATAAATATTGAAATTCAAAATTTTCAGATGTTATAACTTTTTGAGAGAATAAGGTTTTCCAGGGAAGGGTTTAATTCAATTAGATCACAAACTAAAAATAACCTTGGAACAAGGAAGATAATGCCACTGTATTTATTCTAGGTCACTATACAAATCCCACCTGTTCTCTCGGCAAGTTTTACTCTAAAGATGTTACAGTATTAATTTTTAAGCCCTTTTTCAAGAAGTGAAAATTATCATATTTACAATCCAAAGCAAGAATCAGCAAATATTTCAGTAAAGGGCTAGATAGTAAATCTTTTGGAGATTATATGATCTCTTTTGCAATATAGCAATATAATTCAATATATCATTGTATCATGATACAAAGCAGCATTCACACAGCAGCAAAAATATGCAAATGAATGGCATGGCTGTGTTCCAGTAACATTTTGTCTCTAGCTAAAACTTGGATTTTATGCCAGTTATGGTGGCCCACACCTGTAATCCCAGCACTTTGGGAGTCTGAGGTGGGAAGATTACTTGAGGTCAGAAGTTTGAGACCAGCTTGGTCAACACGGTAGCCATTTATCATATATTTTTCTTGTGTGTGCCGCTGTATTGCACGTGATACGTAGATGATCCCTTTTGCAAAGCTGTCACATCCAGAATAAATAAGAATCTGAGAGGAATGTGAGGAAGTCTGAAATACTCTAACAATACTGAATGGTTCCTTTATAATTTCTGAGGATTTTCTTTCACAGATTTTAGATACTTTATCTGTTCTGAAAATATATATATACGTAAGAGCATCAAACCAAAATATCTTTTGCAAATGTCTCCTTAGCTAGTAAAGTCCATGGCTTGGACTCAGCATTTCATACTCAGAGTTATCTAAGGTCTTCAGTAATATGTAAGTTAGAGAGTTAAATCCATCTTCTCATTTTGAAAATAGCAATGGATGGATGTCTGTCATGTCAGAAAAGAAGAATCCTACAAGCCCCACAAAAGTATGCTAAGCAATTTGTGTGGCTTAATTAACATTACATTCTACTGAAATCATAAAATGAAAGTATGATTAAATATGTCTAAAGTATGGAAAATTTTAAGAAAGATCCATGTTTGTGTTAGTTTTTCTTAATATTGCCAGCTATTTTATTAAAATCCAAGAGGAGTTGTTTTCTTCCTCGAGTAATTTAAATTTTTATAAAATAGTTGTAACTAAATATCCTGCTAGTGTCTTACTCCGGATAAATCACCTAAGATTTCATTCCCAGTAAGTAGGGGCCTAGGACTCAGCTCAGGAAGTAGGGGCCAGAAGAAGTCATTACTGTACTTATTGAAGGCAGCAGTAATGCTGGTAATGTGTGTGTGCATTGTGTATGTTTTGTCTCCCTAGCAATTTGTTTAAATATTCCAATTACGTGAAGAGAGATCATCCCAAATGAAACTATTTTTAAAAGAAAAAGTGTTACAATTTTTCACATGCCTCTATAATTTTTATCCAAACTGTCATCGACCGTCACTCCTTAATCATCTATAAATATGTAAATATTGATAATAGCATTATTTAACTCAAATTTAAATATTTTAACGTTAAAATTTTTATAGAAAACATTGGTCAAATGCTTTACATTTGACAAATTTGACAAACGTTATGAAATCCCCATGATTTGGTATTCTACCAGTTATCTTTGAAAAATACATTTTTTTATTTTCACGTTCTTTTATAATTATTTACACTTGACATTTCAGTAACACTTTCTAGAACTTCACCTGAAACCCAGAACTTACCAGTTCTGTTTTATCTAGTACTTGCTATCTCTTCCCACCACATGCAAACGCACTGGGGTTAATAAGACAAGTTGAAGCTGACACATCTTATAAAGAACTATAATGAATCCACCTCTTGTCTACTTGCCACCCAGGATACTTGGAAATTATTAACTGACAAAATTCAATGAAAAAGTGTATTTTATAGGTACTAAGTCATGGTAAATGAAAAAGCTCTAGAGTAGAAATCAAGAGGAAGACTTTTAGTGCTGGTTGTGACACAAGTTACCTACATGGTCTTCAGTATGTCTTACATTTTTTGTTTTTTCATCTGTAAGGTGGGATTAAGAAAAGGCCTGTTCAACTGGTAATTTTGCAGTTTAATGAAGTTAATACATTTGGAAATCTTTAGAAATATATAAAATATTCTAAAATTTTGTGGTCTATCATTACATCAATTCTACTTACATTTACTTATGTATTAATCTTCTATTATGTTTAATTTTCTGTTCCACTTTCATAGAACAGAAATCTAATTCAATAATTAGATTTACAATAATTTCAACCAATGAAGGTGGAATCAAGGCAAGATTATGACCATAGGACTAACAAAAAATCTGATGATTTAGAAAAATCTAGTTTTCTTCTACCCTACTCCACAGAATCAGCCTGTGTGTGTGTACATATATATGTGTGTGTGTGGTTTTTATGTTGGGAAGTATACACTGAGAAACTACAGCATAAGGATCTACTTAACTTCTGCTACTGACAATGCTGGAGCACGACCCCAGAAAGTGGTACTAGATTCAAGTCACGAAGTGCTATGAACAACCATATCACCAACTTAATCACAGCAACCAAAAGCAATTCATTAAGAGCTACATGATGGTCATGATGTCTGGCTATTACAAGTTGTTTGTTTGTTTGAGAAAAAAATTAGACTGTCTTAACCAAAACAAGTCACTTAGTAGTCCAAAATATACTACCGCACTCCGAACTGTTAGAATACGAGATAATGGCATATATGCTGCTAGTAAACTACAATTAAATCAGGATATCAAGAATATTAGTGATGTTGCAGTTAAACACTGAGTCATATAATACTGTTTTTGAACTTATTTCTGGTTTCTAGAGGACTAATAATCTGTATATGAATAAAAGATTAAAACTTAGGATGAAAATGTCCCATTAAGACTGAAGACTAGTATCTGAAACAGGCTTTAGAATTTAAAATTGCATTGCTACATTCTGTGTCTGCTAAAGCATAATTCTTTAATAATATTCACAATCCATACACACTTGCTTCCAAGAAAACTCAATACCAAATAAAATTAGTCACCAATAAATCTTCTGTTAAATTATACGTTAAGTCTTTTCTGATCCATGCTAAATTCATGATTCCTAAATCCTTCTCAGATGTGAACTACTCACATGGGCTGCTCACATTTGTCATTGGTAAGTTTTATTTAAAATAATTCCCTTAACACCTTTTGATTACTCAGAAATAGATATGTTTATCAGCATTAGATAGCTATTCGTAACCCCTGTCACTAGGCATAGAGCCTTAGACAAATTGAGAGAGACAGCAAAATTTTGATGTTTTCTCCAGTAACATCGAATCCAAGAGGAAAGCAATACACAAGAAAATTACCTCTGATTGAGTCCAGAATTATCCATAGCTACACATTACTAAGTAATATTTTACAGTTTCATATCTATAAAGTGAGAGAGAAAAGGAAGTGATCTGTTAGAGAAATTTTGTCTTATAATTTAATATAATCAACATTTACCTGTCACAAAAAGTATTCACTGGGTTGTTCATAAAGGTGGCTTTATTATGGCCCATCTGCTTTATTTTCAGCCTAGGTGACCAGATGGCTGGGTCAGGAGAGCTTCAGCTTTCTTGCCTAAATATATAGAACACTTAAAATAGATATGTATGATCAGAAACTAGCTTACTGCTGATCATTATATATGTATAATCAGTTTATTTAAATGTAATTGTTGAAAAAGTGAAATCTGTGTATTATGCATATATATTCCTAATTTAGCATTGCACTACACACACAGAAGCCATGCACTAAATATTTACTTATTGTTGACTGTAAAGAAGCAAACTTAGCAAACTTACTGTTGTTTGTAAGAAGCAAAATTAGTATAATCCACCCAGATTGATTGATTGATTGATTGATTGATTTGAGATGGAGTTTCACTTTTTTGCCCAGGCTGGATTGAATTTGGTGCCATCTCAGCTCGCTGCAACCTCCACCCCCCAAACCTGTACCCCACCCAGGTTCAAGCGATTCTCCTGTCTTAGCCTCCCAAGTAGCTGGGATTATAGGTGCAAGCCACCATGCCTGGCTAATTTTTTTTATTTTTAGTAGAGATGGGATTTTGCCATGTTGGCCAAGCTGGTCTCAAACTCCTGACTTCAGGTGGGCCACCTGCCTTGGCCTCCCAAAGTGCTAAGAATATAGGCATGTGCCACTGTGCCTAGCCCCTAGTAATATTTTAATAACACTCAGTGGCCCAAGAAAAATAGAATGTATGGAAGTCTGTAAACGTAATCTATCACATAAATAGAACCAAAGGCAAAAACCACATGATTATCTTAATAGATGCAGAGAAGGCCTTCAACAAAATTCAGCCACCCTTTATGCTAAAAACTCTCAACAAACTAGGTATCAGTGGAACATATCACAAAGTAATAAAAGCTATTTATGACAAACCTACAGCCAATATCATACTGAACAGGCAAAAACTGGAAGCATTCCCTTTGAAATCTGGCACTAGACAAGGATGCCCTCTCTCACCA
>CAUYLG010017031.1:0-16609 GCA_963573385.1 Cacajao melanocephalus
CCCCCCCTTCCTCCCCCCTTCCTCCCCCCTTCCTCCCCCCTTCCTCCCCCTTCCTCCCCCCTTCCTTCCCTCCCTCCTTCCCTCCCTCTTTTTTGTTCCCTCTTTCTCTCCTTCCTTTGCTATACTTTGGGTGTATGTTTAAATCGTTATTTAATTAATTGCTCGCTTATTTTAACTTTCTTCTAGACAAAATATTTAAATCTAGAACTGTAATTTTAAGCACTGCTTTGATTAGATCCCATGGGAATTGATATGAGTGTTTTGATTTTTGCAGTTTTCTAAACAATACGTTATCACGTATTCAATTTTCTCTTGACCAAGTTGTTATTTAGAAAAAAATACTTCAAAACTTTCCAGTATATTGTATCTGGTGTTCATTTAAACTCATATAACTAATTAAAAAATGCTACAGATGCTATTTGGAATTTAAAAAGTGGTATAATTACATTAAAAATTATGCAGCAAAATGAAAAAGTAAACCACACTGGTCTAAAATGAATATTTAGGCCCATTTGGTAAATTAATCTTTTCCCACATGTATACTTATTTATGTAGAACTGTACAAATAAGTTTTTTTGAAAATTTTATGGTTTGTTTTAATGTATTTCCACCAATTGCTCCAAAAAGAAAGTTATTCATTTACCATTTATGCCATAAGCATTTTCCATGTTGCTTGCATAAATGTTTATAATTATTAATTCTATTGGGAAGCATAGTATCCTAATGACTGAATGTGCTAAAATAATTTTTTAAATCATTGGGCATTTAACTTATTTCTATTTGAGGGCTATGATAAACAAGGCTCAGCTGAATTGATAACTTTTTCCCTGTTTTAGATTATTTTCTTAAGACATATTTACATAAATGTGGTTCTGACATAGAAAGTATGAATATTTTTATGGCTCTTAATATAATGCCAAATTGCTTCCCTAAAGCATTGGAGCATTTAAAAGCACAGTCAGAAATGTGTGAGAGTACCCATTTCTTTATTCCCTTGCCAGCACGAGCTATTATCATTTTAAGCCATTTTTTTCTAATTGAAGAGATTTAAAAGGGAAATGTGCTTTAATTTTTTTATGTTTGTGTGTTTCATTCCTGTCTTTGAACCTTTTGTTCATGTCATTTGACCCTTTATGTATTCCCCTGTCATAACGTATGTCATTATGGCCGAGTTTAATAATTCCTATTACACCAGTGTAATCTGTTTCTGCATATTCTGCATTTTGTTCTCTTCTGATACAATTCACAATGCCCTTATTGACCAGTACAGTGAGAACAATACTTCGTGCTTGCTGTTCAATAGACTTCAGAAGATACATTCAATATAACTTACATTCTGATGAAATACATTCAGACGCGACATTACACTGACAACACATGTAATAATTATAAAAGTATAATCTCAGAGTAGCCAGAAAAACATAAAGATTACCCATGTAGCCAGGAAAACAATACTGCCCACTGTCACCTCTCAGTGGTAACATTTATGAATTAATGGTGGTTTTTATGTGATTACCAGTTGCTTTGAAGGATGATGGCATGCAAACCACACCTATCTGAATCTTGGGGAAAACTATATATATATACACATATATATATATATACACATATATATATACACACATATATATACATATATATACATATATATATGTATATATATATACATATATATATACATATATATATATATATACATATATATATATATATATATATATACTTTTTCTTTTTGAGGTGGAATTTGCTCTTGTTGCCCAGGCTGGAATGCAGTGGTGTGATCTCGGCTTACTGCAACCTCGGCCTCCTGGGTTCAAGCGACTCTCCTGCCTCAGCTTCCCAAGTAGCTGGGATTACAAGCATCCGCCACCATGGCCAGCTAATTTTGTATTTTTAGTAGAGACGTTGGTCAGGCTGGTTTCAAACTCCCGACCTCAGGTGATCTGCCCACCTCGGCCTCCCAAAGTGCTGGGATTACAGGAGTGAGCCACTGCGCCCGGCCCTAAATATATACTTAAACTAACAGGTGGAAAAGAACGATGGCCCAATGTTGGCTCCAAGCCATCTCCACTGGGACCTCTTTCTCCTGCGTATAGAGGCTCCCTAGCCCGGCGCGGTGCCTCACTCCTGTAATCCCAGCACTTGGGGAGGCCAAGGCAGGCAGATCATGAAGTCAGAAGATCGAGACCATCTTGTCCAACATGGTGAAACCCCGTCTCTACTAAAAATACAAAAATTAGCTGGGTGTGGTGGCGGGTACCTGTAATCCCAGCTACTTGGGAGGCTGAGGCAGGAGAATCCCTTGAATCCGGGAGGCGGAGGTTGCAGTGAGCCAAGGTCAGGCCCCTGCACTCCAGCCTGGGTGACAGAGCAAGACTCTGTCTCAAAAAAAAAAAAAAACAAAAAAAAACTCTTGGCCCTGCGCAGTGGCTCACGCCTGTAATCCCAGCACTTTGGGAGGCCGAGGAGGGCAGATCATGAGGTCAGGAGATGAGACCATCCTGGCCAACATGGTGAAACCCCGTCTCTACTAAAAATACAGAAAAATTAGCTGGGCGTGGTGGGGCGCGCCTGTAGTCCCAGCTACTAGGCAGGCTGAGTCTTCGTCTGTTTCCTCTTCTCCTTTCTCCTTCTCCTTCTCCTCCTCCTCTTCTTCTTTCTCCTCCTCCCCCTCCTTCTCCTTCTGAGTCTCACTCTATCACCCAGGCTGGAGTGCAGTGACATGATCTTGGCTCACTGCAACCTCTGCCTCTGGGTTCAAGCGATTCTCCTGTCTCAGCCTCCCCAGTAGCTGGGATTACAGGTGCCCGCCACCATGCCTGGCTAATTTTTATAGTAGAGACTGGGTTTTACCATCTTGGCCAGGCTGGTCTTGAACTTCTGACCTCGTGATCCACCCGCCTCGGCCTCCCAAAGTGCTGGGATTACAGGCATGAGCCACCGCGCCCGGCCTTTTTTTTTTTGAGATGGAGTTTCACCCTGTTTCCCAGGCTGTAGTGCAATGGCACCATCTCGGCTCACTGCAGCCTCCACCTCCCAGGTTCAAGCGATTCTCCTGCCTCAGTGGAGGCCTTACCTTCCTTTAGAACTTGGTCCCCTGCTGCCCTAGGAGCTCCCTTCTCCGATCTACCTTCACTCCGCAGCACCCTCCTCTGCAGCTGCTGACTGCTTACAGGAAAGCAACATCAAAATCAGGAGTGCTTTTGGGAGCGGAGTCAGTTTCCAGGGCCTTCTCCACGTTCGGCTCACCCTGTGGGCTGCTGAGGGGCATGAAGCCAGGGAGCCCAGTTAACATCTGGACCTGGGCCCAGCCTCTAAGAGATCTCTTGGACCTGTGAGAATGAATTTAGGTTCGGAAAGCGCTTAGAACGGTGCCTGGCAGAACATCAGCTCTTAGTAAATGGAAGCTATTATCTGCTATATGTAGCTTAGTTCTGTTTCTCAAGTTCTCCCTGGATAAAGTTTTCACGTGGTCAACAACGGCTGCTTGTTAGAAATTGTTGGAAGAAAATAAAAAGCATGCCCAGTTGGACTGTGTGTTTAATGTGTATAGAAATTTTTAAAAATAACTTTTCCGATTAATTCTTTTGAATCTTTTTGATTTTTTTTCACTGAGAGCAGAGGAAAAAGCTACATTCTTTATCAGTTCTAAATACTGTCATCACGAGTTAGACTCTTTTAAGAAGGGAAGGCTATGCATACTTTAGATCCCGTAGACTGTCTAATGTATAATAGCTGCTTAATGAACAATAATATATAAAACTGACAGAACCCTTGTACCGAGTAGAGTTGCGAGTGCTGGCCTTGCCTGTGTTAACTCATTCATCTTTGAACCCACTCCTGTAACATTAGCAGTAACGTATTTTTTTTAAAAAAATTTGAAATGAGGAAAACTGAGAAAGATGGGCAGGGTCATTAAGCTGGGAGAACACATCTGGAATTCAAACCAAGGTACACATTTTGAACAATCTATATGAAGAAAAACCCCATTTTTGAAATTTAAAAATGCTGATAGAATCAGATAAATGCAAATTAAAATAGTAACCAGATACCACTTTCATACTATAACAATAAAGAAATTGTGACAACACTCAATAACCATAAGAATGCGGATCTCAGGAAACTCACAAACATTCTGGTAAAGTGAAGTGAGTGAACCCACTTTGTAGGGCAGCTTCAAGCATCTGGTAAAGCTGTAAATACGTATATTCCCAACACCTGGCAATTTTACTCTCAAGTAAATACCCTAGAGAAAGAGTCTTGCACAAATGTTTAAAAATGTACACAACGTTGCATGTAAAAGCAAAATATTTGAAACAGAGTAAATGTCCTTTGTCAGAATAAATAATTTAATTGTGTCAGAAACAGAGTAAATGTCCTTTGTCAGAATAAATAATTTAATTGTGTCATTGGCATATAATGCAATAATATATAGAAGATAAAAGAAATGAAATAGAACTACATGTCTCATTCTTTTAGATAAATCTCATACAGGCCTCAGAGCAATGGTAAAAGCAAATAAGAGACTAATACATACGGTAGCTATGGCACCATTATACAAAAATTACTGTATTAATTACTTTATTGTTTTCAAAAAATGTCTGGTGAAAACATGGGTACACTTCAAAAATGACTTTTATGATTAATCCATGCTGATGGATGGCAATACCATAGTGATGGAATATCATAGTGATTAATACATGAGTGAAAAGAAAAAGTTACAGTGATACATTTCTATGTCTTTTTTTCCTTCCTTCCTTCTTTCCTTCCTCTCTCTCTCTTTCTTCCTTTCCCTTTCTTTCTTTCTCTATTTCTTTTTCTTCTTTCTTTCTGTTTCTTTCTTTCTTTCGTTTCTTTCTTCCCTTTTTTGTTTTTTGACAGAATTTCACTCTTGTTTAGTGGCGTGATCTCAGCTCACTGCAGGCTCCCCCTTCTGGTTTCAAGCTATTCTCCTGCCTCAGCCTCATGAGTAGCTGGGACTACAGGTGCCCGCCACCATGCCTGGCTAATTTTTGTATTTTTAGTAGAGATGGCGCTTCACCATGTTGGCCAGGCTGGTCTCGAACTCCTGACTTGGTGATCCACTTGCCTTAGCCTCAGATGTGGGTTACGTATCTCAACACTACACCTAAGAATCGCAGACACAGCTGCTGATTAGAGAGCATTGTATTTTATCAGAGATCCAACAAACTGTCCTTTAAAAAAAAATTTTTTTTTCTGAACATCTCTTTCTTGAATTCCAACGAACTATTCTTGAAAGGAAGGGGTTACTTATGGGTGCATCTGGAAAGACTGGGGAAAGAGGGGTGGGTTACAGACCTTCAGATGTAAGCACCTGTACTGGGGGGACTCTGTTCACTGCACATTGGTCTCTCACAGTTCAGATGGTAGCGAGGTGCTGTGGCTCACGCCTGTAATCCCAACACTTTGGGAGGCCAAGTTGGGTGGGTCACGAGGTCAGGAAATCTAGATCATCCTGGCCAACATGGTGAAACCCCGTCTCTACTGAAAATAAAAAAATTAGCCAAGAGTGGTGGCGGGCACCTGTAGTCCCAGCTACTTATAAGGCTGAGGCAGGAGGATTGCTTGAACCAAAGAGTTGGAGGTTGCAGTCAGCCAAGATCACGCCATTGCACTCCAGCCTGGCAACAGAGCAAGACTCTGTCTCAAAAAAATAATAAATAAATAAATAGCATTTTCTAGGACAAATGTAAAGTCAGCTGGGTCACCGTACGATGTGAGAAGCCAAGATTCTCTTAGGCAAAGAGCGTCTATAGTCCCCCTACTAATGGCCATCTATGGGTTGTCTAGCATTTTCTACATGTGGACATTTCCACGCTAATTGCATTTCCTGGTCATTTCTCTTTCTGAATTGATTTCTGACTTTATTGCACATCTTTAATTTCCACCTTCTAACTTTCTTTTCTTTCTTTCTGAGACAGAACCTCCCTCTGTCACCCAGGCTGGAGTGCAATGGTCAGTCTTGGCTTATGGCAACCTCCACTTCCCGGGTTCAAGAGATTCTCCTGCCTCAGCCTCCCAAGCAGCTGGGATTACAGGCACCCACCACCATGCCCAGCTAATTTTTGAATTTTTAGTAGAGAAGGGGTTTCTCCATGTTGGCCAGGCTGGTCTCAAACTCCTGACCTCAGGTGATCTGCCCACCTTGGCCTCCCAAAGTGCCGGGATTACAGGCGTGAGCCACCATGCCCTGCCAAAAACTCTTGATTTTCATTATTTCCTCGAATAGGCCTGTAAGAGCTTTGTCATCATCAAGGCTGCCCTGTTGATAAAACCTCATAGTAATAAACAGACAGCCTGGTTTCCCAGCCAACGAAGATATATGCATGAGGGCTTTTGAATATTAATATTGTTGAACACCTCCTGGGGCTAATAGACACAGGAACAGAAGCTTCTCCAGGCTCTTAAGTACAATTCTGAAGGTCTACAATTTCTTTACTAGCATACTGCAAGACTTTCAGAATGGTGTATGAAGATGAATCTTTATTTACAAAATAAACTTTGCAATGACTTGAAAAATACATGAAGAGCTTCTTCTGAGCCAAGTATTCGAGATATTTGCTTCTTGTACGCAAGAATGTCATTCATATGGGGTGCTGAAGTCTCAAGTTTCCTTCCAGCTCAGAAGAAGTGAGTGGAATACTTTTCTAAATTCATTGCTTCCTGAGTGTTGTGCCAGAGAGTCACAACTGCGTCTGCACATTGTGTATGACTCATTTCCTGATACTCAAAGAAAGATTCTAGCATTTGGAGGAAACAGCTCTATTGGAAGCTTTCATCAATTCTTTCAGCCAGCCGTGGTAGCTCACTCCTGTAATCTCAGCACTTGAGGGGGCCAGGGTGGGAGAATCACCTGAAGCCAGGAGTGGAGAGCAGCCTGGGCAACAAAACAAGACCTTTCTCTACAGAACAGAAGCAAACAGACCAAGCACGGTGGCTCACGCCTGTAATCCCAGCACTTAGGGAGGCCAGGCGGGCAGATCACCAGAGGTCAGGAGTTCCAGACCAGCCTGGCCAACACAGAGGAACCCCATATCCACTAAAAATACAAAATTATCCAGGCGTGGTGACACATGCCTGTTATCCCAGCCACTTGGGAGGCTGAGGCAGGAGAATCACTTGAACCCAGGAGGCAGAGGTTGCGGTGAGCTGAGATCACATCATTCACACCATTGCCCTCCAGCCTGGGCAACAAGAGTGAAACTCCGTCTCAAAAAAAAAAAAAAAGAAAAGAAACAAAATTCAAAATTCTTCCCCCTTCCATTCCAAATACTGTGGAGGTCTGTTGCTATTTACATATGCAGGAGATAAAAGGCAGCAGAAATGAACTTGTATTGATGAGATTTAATTAATCTTAAAATACTGGTTTACCTTCTTTGATATTGTAAGTGGCAGGATAAAGTCCCTCTTTCTTCACAAGGCAAGGACTACAGAGAAAGCTGGGGCCAATTCAGAAACTTAAGAGGGTCCCAGAGGTGATAAAACTGTCGACAACCGTCGCGTGAGGGTTATTTTTGTTTTTGCTTATTCTTTTGCGTTTTGTTTTTCTTCTGAAATTGTATGACTGGCTTGGTGCCAAAAACTTTTTCACGACTAGATTTTTGTTCTGTGTTTCCCCCTGCCCCTGAAGTAGCTTTCATCATTTACTTATTCTTTCCTTCTTCTTCCCAGGCACAAGAATAATGATTCTATGACGGCAGAGTCATAGTTTTGTGGAGAGCTGGGGCAGAGGCAAGATCTGGGCTTGACCCAACGGCACCACAAGGCTTGGTAAATATTTGGCTAACGTTATCCATGTCCGAAACTGACGTAAAATGTGACAGCTTTGCTGTTTCCAGAATAGGATTATGAAGATTGAGAGTATGACCTGTATAATCTTTATTTTTGCTTCTCAATATCATGAGAATTCTGTAAGACTCTTGTTAGAGAATGAAATTAATTAACAACATGGAGTTTTAAGCATCCTTAGGGAATTTGCGGGCAACGAAATGAACTCTGTTTTTTATAGTAGTGGTTTCACCCTTTCTCTTTAAGTGGCATCTATAATTCGCATTAGAACTCGCAGCCACCACCGTCTATACTGCCTATCTCTTGTTAATGGAAGTAGCTCATCTCTGGCCCAAGTGATCATTGCATGAAGAAAAGCACACACTTGATTCTATGAAATTCCATGAAAAAACTTTTCAATAAATAAAGCATATTGTCCAACTTAAGGAAACTCTGTGGGGACTGAATTTTTCAGTATATTAAATGCTGCCTGGGGAAATTAATGAAGAATGCATCACAAGAAGAAATCCTCCTTTGGCAAGTCAGCCCTAATTTACGGCATCTGTTTCTTGCAGACCCCTTCACGGAACTGGCCTGGGGAAGGTGGTAACCAACCCTGCCGCCAGGTGATCATTCTCATGTTCACAGATCCTTAGAGGAATATCCAGGGCACCCATGGGTCCAGCGGCCCGTCCCACATAACCATGAGTGTGATAATATGTCACCCTTGAGTTATTTTCAGTGTTTTCACTTACACATGAGCCTCTTTATTGACTGCTAATCCTTCAAAGCTAGGGACAGCAACTTCGGTCTATTTTATCCCTCACTTAATAAATTGCAAAACGCAGATTGAAAACAAGGGTAGGGCCAGGCGCAGTGGCTCATGCCTGTCATCCCAGCACTTTGGGAGGCCGAGGCAGGTGGATCACGAGGTCAGGAGTTCTAGACCAACCTGACCAACATAGTGAAACCCCATCTCTACTAAAACTACAAAAAAACTAGCTGGGTGTGGTGGCGCCTGCCTATAGTCCCAGCTGCCTGGGAGGCTGAGGCAGGAGAATCACTTGAATCCGGGAGACAGAGGTTGCAGTGAGCTGAGATCGCAACACTGCACTCCAGCCTGGATGACAGAACAAGACTCTGTCTCAAAAAAAAAAAAAAAAGAAAAGGAAAACAAGGCTAGATGTTCAATATTCAGAAAAATGCTTTTACATTTGACATATGCTTTCTTTTCTTATTTCCAGCCTTTTTCTTTCTCCCAAATCTCAGTAATTCGCTAAAGTTTATTATTTATGAGCTTAAGTCAAACTTTTACCAGCTCAGCTATAAAAAATGCTGAATAATAACTTAATTAAAAGCTGGAAAACATTTCAAAAATCATGAAAGATGACAACTATTCCACAGTAAAGGGGCATTTTAAAATCACAAGATATAGGGCTAGAAATAGTTTGCAACTTCGATCAATTCTCTTTATTTGCTTAAAAGTGGGTGACAGACTCATTATAATGCTTTTAGTAGGTTGGTAATAATTGATATTTGATTGTAAAAAAAAAACCTTGTAAGCAATCTCATTTTATTCAGATAACAATAATTGTCTGGAAATTCAATTTAATGCTATGATTATAGCCAGAATGCTTTATTTGAAATCGTAGACTCAGTAGAAATTAAGATTTCACTTTCGTACACTCATTATTTTTTTTCTTTAAAAATAAAAGAAAAGCTCTCCCCAAATATAATGAAGCTATAACAGAAGAGATGGGGGCAATCAATTTCTAATATATAACACCATGGCAATGAAATGAGCTATAATTTAAATAAAAGCATCTTCTGTTAGGTCAGCAAAAATGCAATGAAAGCGTTTTACTAGCACCCCATTTCTCTCACAGTCAGAAAGATGAAACTAATGAACAGACTCTAAAGGTTAATAACAACCTCATTCTGTTCTACTGTTTATTCCCTCAAAACATACTGCCATATTTTGACAAAAAGTCTTCTTGCCCCATGAAAAAATAACTTCGAAGTAACTTTAGGAAATGAATCAATTTCTCCAGACAAGAACATCGTATGTTTGGTTTAAAAAAAAAAAAAAGCACTTTGTAACTTGGATTAATTTGGTTCAATTTGTAGCACTGAAGAGCACACGCCGCTTAACTTTTTTGATCCCTGAACCTCAGTTCATAATCTGAAGAAGTTCTGAGTGTCAGACCAATAGCATATGTGACTGTAATGGTGTGATTACCGAAGTGAGTGGGATTGCCCGGGAGCTCATGTGCGATGCATTTTAGAGGCTTGTTTATTTTTGGCAGAGATAAGAGTTCACAGTCTTTTAGATGCACAGTTCTGTGGTTCTCTGACTTGTTTTCCACAGTGGCTATTCCAAATCTCCTCCTTATCAGTTTTCAATTGCATGTTTCTTCTGTGTTCTCTGTAAATTACCTTCGCTTTTTTATTTGGAAGAACATAAATTATTTATTTAGGAGGTTACTAAATTTCCCACGTGTTATTCTTGGCATATTACTTATTTGTCATCTGTTTGTCTGGTCTTCTTTCTATTAAAAAAAAAATATTAGAGTGCGGTAGAGGGAAGAGCAGAAATTTAAGGCCTGCTGGACTTGGCTAACTAAGTCAGTAATTCAGCTTTGGAAGCTTCAGGTTTCTCTTTCTCGATCTACTTTTTTTTTTTTTTTTTTTTTTGAGACGACGTCTCATTCTGTCACCCAGGCTGGAGTGCAGTGGCACGATCTCGGCTCACTGCGATGTTCGCCTCCCGGGTTCAAGTGATTCTCCTGCCTCAGTCTCCTGAGTAGCTGGGATTACAGGTGTGCACTACCACACCTGGCTAATTTTTTATATTTTTGGTAGAGATGGGGTTTCACCACATTGGCCAGGCTAGTCACAAACTCCTGACCTCAAGTGATTCACCCGCCTTGGCCTCCCAAAGTGCTGGGATTACAGGCGTGAGCCACCGTGCCAGGCCCAGTTTTCTCATTTTTAAAATGGGCATAATGGGCCAGGTGTGGTGGCCCACAACTGTAATTCCAGCACTTTAGGAGGCCAAGGCAGGAGGATGGCCAGGAGTTGGAGGCCACCCTGGGCAACATGGCGAGACCCCCTTTCTTTGGAAAAGTAAAGAATTAGCCAGGCTCAGTAGTGCATGCCTGTATTTCCAGCTACATGGGAGGCAGAGGCTGGAGGATCTCTTGAGTTGAGGAGTTCAAGGCTGCAGTGAGCTGTGATCACATCACAGCACAGCCTGGGTGACAGAGTGAAGCCCTGGCTGAAAATAAAATCATAATTTAAAAAAGGGCATAATGACACCTGCTTCACTAGATTGCTGAGAGACACCTTATATGAACACTTAGTAAAATGTCTCCTTACAGCCGGTGCAAATTAAACGTAACTCTTATGCAAGTGAACTATTCCCTCTTTTTTTTAATGAAAAAGTACAAATCTCTCCATTCCTTTTCACTCCTTTCTTTTGCATCTTAAATCTTTCTCCTGCCCCTGGTTTCTTTCTCTGGACCTGCAGACTCACAACAGCCTTCCTCCATCCTCCCAACCACCTGCATCTCATCTAACCCTCTGACCTGATGGAAAGCCGCTGCCCTCCTTCTCCGGCATGTCACAGTCACTGCCTCCATTTCTTCCTCCTTGTTCTCTATTAATTCCACGAAACTCCTCAGAAACTGCACTTTCAAAGGTTTCTAACAATCTATTCAATGCCAAATTAAATGACCTTTTTTCTGTCCTCTGACTCTTTAATATCTGCCCAAGGGGAAACACTCATACCTTCTGGGAGCAATCTTCTTTCTTGTTGAATGTGGTTCTCCTTGGAATTTGTGGTTATTCCAGACGACGCAAAATGCATATATATACATAAAATAGCAATTTCTGTCAAAAAGTTTTCAGGGAGGAAGTGAAGATGCGTTTTAGTACTGAGTATGTACTGGCCTAGTACTACCATTTCTTAGATGATTTAACTCCTCAGATTAAACTATTTAATTTTAATTATCAAAGTAGCAAGTACATTTTCCTTAGGAAATTACGCAATACAGCAGTGGTTAGAGGTTTTTTTCTTTTGAGACAGAGTCTTGCTCTGTCACCCAGGCTGGAGTGCAGTGGCTCGATCTCAGCTCACTGCAACCTCTGCCTCCCAGGTTCAAGCGATTCTCCTGCCTCAGCCTCCTGAGTAGCTGGGACTCCAGGTGCCCACCATCACACCCAGCTAATTTTTGTATTTTTAGTAGAGAGAGGGTTTCACCATATTGGCCAGGCTGGTCTCAAACTCCTGATCTCGTGATCATCCCACCTGGGCCTCCCAAAGTGCTGGGATGACAGGCTTGAGCCACTGCGCCCGGCCTTTGTTTTGTTTTTAAACCTCACTTCTTCTAGTCCTGCCATATAGTCTCCATTTAATACATAAAATACTCAGGTCAAGAAATGTGGAACTCTGACCTTGTCTTGGCCATAGGTTTTCTTCTCCCAGATCAGCACTGCGGCAGGCTGGACGTGTGCCCTGTGAAAGGGGGGTCTGCGGCGGATGCGGTGGCTCACACCTGTAATCCCAGCACTTTGGGAGGCCGAGGTGGGCCGATCATGAAGTCAGGAGTTCAAGACCAGCCTGGCCAACATGGTGAAACCCCGTCTCTACTAAAAATACAAAAATTAGCCGGGCATGGTGGCCCGCGCCTGTAATTCCAGCTACTTGGGAAGCTGAGGTGGGAGAATTGCTTGAACCGTGACCCGGGAGGTGGAGGTTGCCGTGAGCTGAGATCGCGCCACTGCACTCCAGCCTGGGCAACAGAGTGAGACTCCGTCTAAAAAAAAAAAAGAAAGAAAGAAACAGGTGTGCTTGTCCCCTCCACGTCTTTGCCTTGTGCATTTCTTCCTTTCCTCCTTAGCGAACTGGAGCTTCTGCTGGTGAAGCACCGATGGAAACGGGGGCAAAGCGAGAGAGGCCAGACCTGACAAACGCCGAGTCAGCAGCACAGAAACGCTCCCAGCCCCATCACCGCTTGTTAGCCATTCTCTCCCCGTCTGGATCTTCTGGGCTAGCTCTAGGCCCCAGGCCACCAGCTCCTCAGCTAAAAAGCATGCAGCCAGAACAAGCCCTCTCTTCGCCCCCTGGCAGCCAGCCCGCTCTCTCCAAGCTAGAGGACAGGAGGAGGGGGCACTGCCCTCCCTGAGGCATGACTCAGGGTTGGTAACTCAGTGACACTCTAAAGAGATAACAACCTGACAGTCTCCTCCTTCCTGCTCAGGTCTCTGACCTGACTGAAGAGTCCAGTAGCTGTGAAGATGGTGCTTAAAAACTCCCTTTGAAAATCTGCACGAGTTGACATAGGATCTCATTCGGGAGCATGAACATAATTGCCTTTTGGTATACTTTAAAAACCTCTTGCACATACATAAGTTGTGGACATTTTTTCAAGCAGGAGAATTGCTTGAACCCGGGAGGTGGAAGTTGCAGTGAGCTCAGATCCTGACGTTGCACTCCAGCCTGGGCGACAGGACCAGACTCCGTTTCAATAAAAAGAAAAGAAAAGTCAAGGGCAGAAGCTTGCGGTCAGGGGAGCACGGGGAGCTGCACTGAGACTGGATGCACGTGGCCCCAGTTAGCAATGGTTGGAAGGTGGCTTCAGCTGCTGCCTCACGGTCAGGTTGACCTCGCCCCCTGTGCTCACCTCTCCACCTGTGCTGCACCAGCGGAAGCTCAGGTTCGCTGAGGAGGACGTCGCTCATGCAGGTAGCCCACGGTGGACCCCAGGCTGGAGCCTCACAGGTGGGTGCTGCATTGGCTTCCATCCTTCCGTTCTTTTTTTTCTTTAGACGGAGTCTCTCACTGTAGCCCAGGCTGGAGTGCAGTGTCGCAATCTTAGCTCACCGCAACCTCCGCCTCCCAGGTTCAAGTGATTCTCTCGCCTCAGTCTCCCTAGTAGCTGAGATTCCAGGTTCCCACCACAACGCCCAGCTAATTTTTTGTATCTTTAGTAGAGATGGGGTTTCACCATGTTGGCCAGGCTGGTCTTGAACTCCTGACGTTGCGATTGACGCGCCCTGGCCTCCCAAAGTGCTGGGATTACGGGCAGGAGCCACCTCGCCCGGCCGGCTTCCATCATTTAAAGCACCTGAGAATGATGGGGTGGGGGTGCCCGCAGAGATCCTCTTCCCTGCTCATCCCGCCACTGCACGGGAGGGGGATTTGCTGGTTCACCCAACCCCTCACCATCACACCTGAGTTGAATGGCCGTCCTTCTCCTTTGCCTCATGGCACACCTCACAACAGTTTTCCAGGCATGATGAGCCCCATGTCTCAGATGCAAATCCAGTGCTGGAAGGGGTGGGGGGACAGGCTCTCCTTGACTGGATTTCTGATTCTACTTGCTTGTGGTTTCAGATGTCGTGCCTATAAAGAGACTCTTACACACTGTGCCTGGCAGAATTCTAAGGGGGATCCCTAAGAATCCTGGCCCTGGAACCTCTTTCCAGTTATTCAAATACTAATGTAGTTACTGCTGGGAAGGGAGTGTGAAGATACAATTAAAGGTCTAAATAAGTTGATTTTAAGACTAGGAGATTATCTGGGTGGGGATGACCTAATCATATGAGCCCCTCTAAAAGAAGAGAGTTTTTGGCCGGGCAGGGTGGCTCATGCCTCTAATCCCAGCACTTTGAGAGGTCAAGGCAGGCAGATCAGTTGAGGTCACGAGTTTGAAACCAGCTGGGGCAACATGGTGAAACCCTGTCTCTACTAAAAATACAAAAAAATTTAGCTGGGATGGTGGCACGTGCCTGTAATGCCAGCTACTCCGGAGGCTGAGGCAGGAAAATCACTTGAACCAGGGAGTCGGAGGTTGCAGTGTGCTGAGATCATGCCATTGTACTCCAGCCTGGCAACAGAGTGAGACTCCATCTCAAAAAAAAAAAAAAAAAGGGAATTTTCTTCGACTGGTCACAGAGAGAAAGTCAGAAATGTGCTCCAGCTGGTCTGAGAGAAAGCCAGCATTCAGATACACACTATCCACGGAGTGGGTCATGTGGTAGGAACGGTACCTGCCTCTGGGGCATAAGAGGCATCCCTGGCTCATAGCCAGCAGAAAAATAGGACGCCCATCCTCCAGCTGTGGGGAAATGACCCTGTCAATGCCTGGGAGCTTGGACCCGGACCTCATGCCCCAGGGGAGTGCTACATCTGACACCTGATTTCAGCCTGGTGAGATCGGGAGTAGAACATCCAGCTCCACTGTGCCCAGACTTCTGACCCGCAGAAACTGCGAGGGAACCAGTTTACAGTTTTAAGCCACTATTTGTGGCTTAAAATACTGTTATACAGTATTAGAAAATGAAAACACCTAGACTGTTCACAGATTTCAGGAGCCCAGATGATATAAAAGAACTATAGCTTTAAAGAGGGGGGGTCTGAGGGAAATCTTCAGCTCAGGAATCAGATGCCCAAATCATTGTGTGAAATCACAGTTAAAATCGATACGCGACAATTTATGGCCAGCATGTGGATCCCATTCATTATCTTCTTATATCTCCTTTATTACTGCAAATATTTGAATGCAAATAGGATTTGCATTCTGTATCATAAACAACACCCTGGGGCCAAGCGAGGTGTCTCATGCCTGTAATTCCAGCACTTTGGGAGGCTGAGGCTGGTGGATCACCTGAGGTCAGGAGTTCAAGACCAGCCTGGCCAACATGGTGAAAACCCATCTCTGCTAAAAATACAAAAATTAGCTGGGTGTGGTGGCAGGCACCTGTAATCCCAGATACTCAGGAGGCTAAGGCAAAAGAATTGCTTGAACCTGGGAGGCAGAGGTTGCAGCAAGCTGAGATCGTGCCACTGCACTCCAGCCTGGGTGACAAAGTGAGACTCCATCTAAAAATAAATAAATAAATAAATAAATAAATAAAAATAAATAAATAAATAATGCCCTTGTTCTGAATGCTTGCGCCCACAACAAACCCCTTTATTATTAGGAATGCACATTTTATCAGACCACACACATGTTCGCAAATTCAAGGCTCCACCTAAACATTGACATATTAACATTCATGGGATCCTCCAGAAAATGTTAACATTGAGCATATAAAAGATAATAAGGCACCACAGGCAGAAATTTCTTGTTAGCATGCAGAATTATAAGCATTTAGCTTGATAACCAGCAGAATTATAAAATGGTAAACTATATATATTTATATTTAATATATTTTATTGCACTTTAGGTTCTGGGGTACATGTGCAGAACATGCAGGATTGTTGCATAGGTACGTACCTGGCCATGTGGTTTGCTGCCTCCATCCCTGTCACCTATATCTGGCATTTCTCCCCACGTTATCCTCCCCAACCTCCCTACCCGCCCTGCTGTCCCTCCTCTAGTCGCCCCTCAACAGACCCCAGTGTGTGATGCTCCCCTCCCTGTGTCCATGTGTTCTCATTGTTCAACATCCACCTATGAGTGAGAACATGCAGTGTTTGATTTTCTGTTCTCGTGTCAGTTTGCTAAGAATGATGGTTTCCAGATTCATCCATGTCCCTACAAAGGACACAAACTCATCGTTTTTTATGGCTGCATAGTATTCCATGGTGTATATGGGCCACATTTTCCCTGTCCAGTCTATCATCGATGGGCATTTTGGTTGCTTCCAGGTCTTTGCTATTGTAAACAGTGCCGCAATGAACATACATGTGCATGTGTCTTTATAATAGAATGATTTTAATCTTTTGGGTATATACCCAGTAATGGGATTGCTGGGTCAAATGGAATTTCTAGGTCCTTGAGGAATTGCCACACTGTCTTCCACAATGGTTGAA
>CAUYLG010017032.1:0-33380 GCA_963573385.1 Cacajao melanocephalus
AAGCCCTAGAACAATAAAATTGTTTTCTAATAATTTAATTTTTCTAAATAAACTATAAGAATATTTAAAGAATATTCTTTAAAGGTGATGGGGGGATGAAGGCAGCAAACCACCTTGCCATGTATGTACCTATGCAACAATCCTGCATGATCTGCACATGTACCCCAGAACCTAAAGTACAATAATAATAATAAAAGAATAACAAAAATATCTAGTCCACAGAATAAAACACATGAAATCTGACATCTAGTCAAAAATTACAAGGCATACAAATAAACCAAAGACTTCATTAGGAGAAAAATTAATATAAACAGACATATAAATGACAAATGATAAAATTAGTATATAAGGACATAAAAACAGTTCTTATAATTAAATTCACATATTTTAGAAGACAGAGGAAATAGTAATCCTACTAATTAGATATATGTAAGGCATAGATAATTATTTAATTTAAAATATATGAGTAAAAATTACAATGGCTAAAATTAAATATACCCTAAATGGGGTTAACAGAAGATAACATATGCATGGACGATAAAATGTCAGTCAATTTGGTGCAGAGATAGAAACTACCAAAATGAAGCAGATACAGAAGAAACAAAAAAGACTAAACAGAGCACCAGTGACCTGTGAAACTACTTCAAGCAGCTTAACTTATTCATGTAATTAGAATCCTGACAGGTGATGAGAGAAGGGAAAAGATCATATCTGAAGAAATGATGGCAAAAAAAAAAATATTAAGCATTTGATGAAAATCTTGAACTCATAGATTTAGGAAGCTCAATGAACTCAAGCAAAACCAACAATAACAATGCTAAGGTCATCATAATTAAATTGCTTAAAACCCATCATAAAGAGAAAATCCTGAAAAACATGACATTTTGGACACATGATTTACAGAGAAAAGCAGATGAGAATTACAACAGACTTCACACAGAAACAATGAAATGAAAATCAGAGGAAATGGAAGTAACATATTTTAAGTCCTGAAAAGAAAAAAAAATAAACTGAAATTTTATACCCCAAAAATATATCTTTCCAAAATGAAAATAAAATGACATTTTCAGACTCAAAAAAAGCTGAAAAAATCATATTGTAAGTATACTTACACTACAAGAAACAAAGGAAGAAAAATAATACCAGATATAAAGATGGAATGTTATTAATAAGAGACAAAGTAGATTTCAGATTAAAGAATATTCGCAGGGATAAAGAGGATCATTTTATAGTGATAAGGAGATCCATTCATCAATAAAACAATTCCAAATATTTGTACAACTAATATCAGAACTTCAAAATACATCAAACAAATTAAACTGTTAGAAGAAACGAAAAAATCTACAGTCATTACCAGAAACTTCAATTCCTCTACCCAAACAATTGTTAATAAATATATAGAGAGAAAACCAGAAAGGACACAGAAAACTTGAACCATTAACCAGCTTGATCTAATTGACTTCTATCTATAGAAATCTAAATGCAATAACAGAAAGGCAGGCGCTTTTATTTTCAATGTGCCAAGCTGACTATATTATGGTCCTAATATCTTTAAATATTGAATATCATAGAAGTTATGCACCTTGACTATAATAAACCCATTAGAAATCAAAAGCAACTCTAGAAAACTCTAAATATTTGGAAAATGATACGCTGCTAAATAATTCATTAAACAAAAACTCCAAAGGGAAATTAAAAAGCAGTTTGATATAAATTACCAGAAAAATAAAATATTAAAATCCATAAAATAAAAACTGAAGCAGTTATTTGAAGAGAATTTGTATCCTTAAAGAAAGGCTTAGTATGAATTTTCTAAGTTTTTACTTAAAAAACCCAGAAAGAGGATACGCATTTCATTTATAACAATAAATTATATAAAAAAGAAGAAAAGTAAAATGTAAGGCAATTCCTTTATTTCATTTATTTGAAGATATTACATGTGACAATGCCTTTGGAAGACTAAGAAAGGGAGAAAGATTTGTGAAAGGACACAAAATTATAGCTAGATAGAAATTCTAGTGTTCCATAGCACTGTAAGAAGACTAGTTAACAACAATATTAGTTTCAAATGTCTAGAAGAAGAATATTGATTGTTCTCAACACAAAGAAATGATAAAATCTGAGATTATGGATATGATAATTTCCTTGATCTGATCACTACATTATATGTATCAAAACATCACTATGTACCCCATAAATATATACAATTATTATATGTAAATTTTAAAATTTAAGCTGAATTTCAAAAAGTGCACATTTAAGAAAACTGAGGCATGTTAGAGATGGCAAGAACATACAATAACTGGAAATCACATATTTATGATATATAAAGCCATATACCAGAAAACATAATGACTTCTTTTAAGTTAACAGTAATGACTTGAACAGACGCTTAACAAATATAAATGAATGACCAACAAAAATTAGATAGTCATTAAGGAAATGCAAATTTAAATCTTAATATTTTTCTACTGTATACCTTTTAGAATTGTAAAAATTAAAAATATTTATAACACCAAATATTAGGGAATATATAGAGCAAGAAGAACTCACATATTTTGTTAGTGGGAAAATAAAATTATACAAATCCTTTGAAAAACATTTTGTCAGTTCTTTATAAATTGAAATATATTTGTATACTCTGACCTACCAAGGCAATGTGTATAGATTTACCCAAGAGAAACAAAAATTATCACTTTATTCATAACAGCCAACACAGGAAACAACCAAAATTTCCTTCTAAAGGAGAATAAATGAGTACACTGTAGTATTCACAAAATGGTATACAAATCTCATTTAAAAAACTAATACATGATACAATATTAGCCACTTTTGCAGATATGGTCCTGAGTCAGAGAAGTCACACACTGAAGTGTGTATTGTATGATTCCATTTATATAAACTTCTAGAGCAAGCAGAGGATAAATGATTGATTGACAGGTGTACCTGATCATAGTAATTTCCTCTGAAGAGATGAAGAAAGTTACATGATGGAATTTTCTAGCTTGATAACTTCATAGGGTGTGGGAAAAAAACAGGTGTATCTTTTAATCAGAATTGATTAAGATTTCTGCATTTTGAGGGGAGACTATTGATAGGTGACAAAGCATCACGACTTGTTAAATAAATAAAAGGGAATAGGTAAAAATTAAGAATGAATAAGACGGTGTTTTGACTACTTGCAAGTTTTTGGCTTGAATATATGAATGGATTGATAATTATTTATGCCTCCAATAATAAAATTAGAATGACCAAGGACTTGTTGATGTGTAATAAGAATAGCCCTGTTTTGGACATAATGAATATAAAGTTTCTTTAATATCTGTAGAAGTATTCAGTAAACTTTGATTTTACAATTAATCAGCAATGTAAACTACACGTTCTGATTTTGGAGGAAAATACACACACACACACACACACACACACACACACACACACAAACTTTTACATCTAATCCTGCGGGGTAATTGTAGGAAGCTAAAACAATATACCTTTATATCATATGGTAATGTAAACGCTAAGCAGTTGAATTATTGAATAATGTTAGAGTTGCCTCAGGCATAATTTAGATGAACATTATATATTTATGAATTCAGATTTGTATCATTTTTATACAAGAAATCTGATTCCAGTTATTTTAAAATCTCCCATTAGTATCACACTGCTTGTATCTATTTATGTATTTATAATCTCCATGCTGAATTTTCAAAAAAATTTAAACTCTACATTTCCATTTGTGGAGATGTCAATTTCATATTATTTGACATATATTCTTTGTTGTATTAGAAACACATTGGAAATGCAATTCTGTTTTTCCTGATGCTTTGCAATGAATTCACATTTTATTTGAAATCCCCATAGACTCAACAATAAATATTCAATAAATCCATTTTATCTGCCCCTGGGCAAAAGTGCTTTGCAAAACAAGGGATTCCTTGTCAATTATTGATGTACACCAAGAACTTTTGTTATTTTTACATGCCTCCAAGGAATACTACCTATAGGCTAACAGAAGGAATAAAAAATGCTGAATAGCACCCAACAGAAGTGATATAATATTCAACAACAGCACTTTAAATTGACAAATAAAAATGAGTAACTGCACACACATAGTGTGAAGAAAAATTTTTACCAGGTACTATGGAGTGAATTTCTCTGTTCACCACAAAATATATACATAAAACCCTAATCTTATTACACAACTAAACATACTCAACATATGATCCAGCAATCATGCCCTTTGGTATTTATACAAGGGAGTTGAGAATATGTCCACACAAAATCCTACACCTAGATGTTTATAATAACAAGTTTATTCATAATTGTCAATACTTGCATGGACAATATGCCCTTTAGTAGGCTGATGGATAAATAAAATGCAGTACATAACAACAATGGAATGTTAATGTTAAAAAAAAGGGCTATCGAGCCATAAAAATACATGGAAGAAACAAATGCGTACTGCGAAGTGAAGAAAGCCAGTGTGAAAATGCTACATACTGTATGATTCCAAATATATGTCATTCTGGATAAACAAAGCTATGGAGATAGTAAAAAGATTAGTGGTTGCCAGGGGCTTGGGGGAGGGTAGAGTGAATCCATAGAGCACAGATTTTTAGGGCAGTAAAAATATTATGTATGATACTGTAATGGTGGATACATGTCATTGTATGTTTGTCCAAACCCATAGAATCTACAATATTAATAGTGAACCCTAATGTAAATCATGGGCTTTGGATGATTATGTATTATCAGTGTAGGTTCATCAGCTGTAACAAATGTACCTCTTTTCTGGAGTTGTTGATAATGAAGGAGGTTATTTATGTGTCAGGGAGGGGACATGTGAGAAATCTCCATACCCTCTACTCAATTTTGCTATAAGCCTAAATTGTTATAAATAATCAAGTCCATTTAAAAATAAACAAAAACTATCATCCCCAATATGATAGTATTTGAAGATGGGGCTTTGGCAGCATAATTAGGTCATGAGAGTGTAGCCCTTACAACAGAATTAATTCCCTTATGAGAAGAGACACAGAGATTTGTTCTCTCTCTCAGCCATGGGAGGACGTATGGAGAAAGTGGCTATCTACAAGTCAGGAATTGGGCCCTCATTAGACACAGGATCTTGAACGTCCCCCGCCCCAAAACTGTAAGAAAAATAAGTGTTTATTGTTTAAGCCACCCAGTCTGTATTAATTTGTGCTAGTGGCCCGAACTGACTAAGACATCAGAGAATAAAATATTTTAAGATGTCAAAATGAATTAGATTGACAAGAAATGGGAATATATCCAAAGAGAAAAGAACATATTGGGGAAATAACGGTTGTTTCTCTATAGCTTTCTAGATGTTTAAGGAAAAGCAGTAAGTCTATCAACACAATGTTGGTATGTACAGCTATTTTAAGAGGGCATATATTTTAAAGAATGCTTCATAAGTTTTAACATTCTGTAAAAATATTTAGAATTTAATGTCTGAGATCTCTGTGTTATTTATAAAAAAACAGAAAGTAGCATGTCAGAATTTATAAAAATCGAGTCAGTTTGCAAATTGCAGCATAAATTCCACCATTTAAAAAAGTTTAGATGTGATTAGAAGAATATAAAAACATAAACAAAAAACTCCATGTAGTTACTATCAGGGATGTTAAAAGGTAATTTAAAACAGCACTCAACAACTAAGTTGATAACTTAGAGATAACTAAGATAAACTACTTCCCCCAGAAATTTGGAAACACTTTGTCCTCTCAGCTAGAATTTGTGTGAACATCCTATAAAACAAGACTGCTGAGTCAAAGGCAAAGGTGGATATTTAAAAAGCCACATTGCTGATAACCCTGAAAGGACAAATTGCCTTTGAAATGGAAAATCCTTGACCAGCCAAATGGGATTTTTCCCCTTTTTTCTTTATGAGATGGAAAGGAAAGAAAAAAGCCCTTTCAAAACTAAACTATATATTGGTGCTGAGTGATGGATTTGTGGACTCTTAGTCATTTCTCAAAGTGAACAGAATCAATCAGCTCTTTTTTATGAAGAGAGATTTATAGACATTTGATTAACCTTAAGAGGCTCAGCTCAATCTGAGGGCCACAGATAGTCTTTGATTTGTTGACTGTAGGGTTTCTAATAGAATCTGATAATTTATTCCTCATCAATAATCTCAGAAAACTACTTAATAATTGTCTTTCAGCCTGTGTGCTGTCCAAACAATACATGTGAAAATGGTATAATTTTACTAATAAGAAAATGTGATACATTTGTGCAAAGGATCATCAAATTCCTTGTAACATTAGACTTGGTTGGATTCTTTTACGCTGCAGTCATAGAAGTGTGTATGGGACAAAATATACCCAGGAATTGCTCACAAATTCCCCTTAAAAAATGGGTAAAATTGTGAAAGTAAATACACAAAATACCATTTTCTTAAATGATATTTAATAAAAGAAATGACAAAAAGCATTACTTTTGATTTTATTAACTTTATCAATATGCATTTGTTAGTACCTGTCCTTGATAAAGTGTCAGGGAGTAGCGAAGTGTTGAATCACAGTACAGTTTGAAAATCCTTATTGGTGATAAAACCATTAACCATGTATTTAGTCTATGGAGAGATAGTTGTTTGGGATGACTTTACCAAGTGAAAAAGTAATTGGAAAAAGAATCTGAGCTAATATTTCCCATAATAATCTAGATTCCTGGATTCTGCTTGCTCTCCAGCTCATCTCAGTATCTCCACTTAAAGAATAAATATAAGGCTAGATATTTTAATTATCCCTCATCTTGCCTTGTGTCTATCAACTTTTGAGGTATTAAGACTGATTTCTGATCCAAATCACACTTCTGAACTATCACTGCTAAACTGGGTAAATATTATCAACATATTTAAGCACTGTATTCATCAGTGAGTCTGAGGAATACGACACTTGTGTTTTTCAAGAAAATGAACTTATCATAAAATTTCTCCCTGATATCTTTTTAATTTCTGTAAAGCTTTCCCTTTGCACTCAGGCAGACAAAAACTCACCTTCTTCTATGATCCCTTTAAACTTGGTACAAACAGCAATTTGTGAATATTGTGCCATTATGGTTAATAGTATGTCTCTTCAGTAAATTACAGAGAAAAAGCAGGACTAGCTTTTCTTGAGCCACAGTTCCTGATAAATCTTAGGCACCCTGATGCTTTGCTCAATAAATATATGGTTGTCTTAGTCATTCTCACTCCCCAAAAGTGTGTATCTCCTATTTTACAAACTGCATTTCAATAAAATGGTTCAAAGAGTTTGTGCATGAAACTATTTTTGAAAACTAACTTTTATACTAAAATAATATTTCAAAACAAATCAAAAATCAAAAATGTGTGTAACAGCAAATAAAAGCCTAACGTGATCTGAAAAATATCTCTGGAATAATAAGGTGCTGGAAAAGAGACATGTTTGAATAAGTTTAAGAGAGCTAGTTTACAGGAAGGGAACAGAAACTTCCAATATTAGGAAAGGGCAAGAAAGCAGAAAGAGTAAAGAGTTACAAGCTGTGAAGTAGGTTGCAAAATATCCTCAGAGTGTTTTAAAATAATAACAGCAATTTTGAATCAGGTCTTGTATGAATGAGGATCTAAGCCACTACCGAGTGTGAGGATAGAGTGATAATGCTTTCTTTTATATTCATGAGCAGAGGCCAGTAACATTATTTGTTTCAACAAGTAGGATGTAAGGTAAATAATAGCAAAAATGTTAAAAAGCCCATCTCTAGGATTCAGTTTCTTGAATATCACTAAGGTATTTCATTTTTGTGTTTAATGATACAATAGTTGTTTGTACTCCCATTTCTCCTAACATTATGTGGATGATTAACTATCATAGAATTTGTTTGCCATATCTATATTACCTTCCTTGATATGGAGAAGAGCTCCGAACCAAAATGAGGATTTTTAAAAAAAGAATATAGGAAAAGCATGTACTAAATTCAAGTAATTTGTATGCACTATTTTAATTCTGAGACTAACAAGTAAAATTGATTATTATAGATTTTTGTTATTATTATTTGTGCTAATTTTACTTTTCATGAACTAAATATCTGAGCAGGATATTTTGAAATTCTTTGTATGAACAATAGTGTAAAGTAGATGAGAATTTACTACAGTTCTTGTACATTTCTTGTGAAATACTATGATAACTTTTGTTTTAAAATTTATATTGTAAACTTCTGTTAGCCAGTTTTTAATGGTTATATGTTGCTGAACACATTACAGATGAGTGAGATCTGTATTAGCGAGATGTAGTGTTCAAAAAGAATTTTAATCATGAGGAAAATCACCTGCCCACTCCATTCTCCATGATTATATTCTTAAAGCCAAATAGCTTTGAGCAATCACATGGGTCGATGCTGGGAACTTATTTTTATTTTTTTATTTTTTAAGATGGAATTTCACTCACCCAGGCTGGAGTGCAGTGGCATGATCTAGGCTCACTGCAACCTCTGCCTCCTGGGTTCAGCCATTCAATTTCCGCCTCCTGGGTTCAAGAGATCCTTGTGCCTCAGCCTCCTGAGTAGCTGGGATTACAGAAGCACACCATCACAGTCTTTAACCTTGGTATAAAGAGCCTTGTGAATATTGAGGCTGATTTTTTATACTTTTTCGTAGAGACGGGTTTCACCATGTTGGCTAGGCTGGTCTCGAACTCCTGACCTCCAGTGATCCTCCCGCCTAAGCCTCCCAAAGTGCTGGGATTATAGGCGTGAGCCACCACACCTTGCCAAGACACTGTTGTTTATCTTTCATGGTTAGCTAATTACAAAAGCATTCCTGTTATCTTTACTCTCTCTAATAGGAAGTCTTCACTGATATATATAATGTAAGTAGTTCTGCACTTGCTTGTAAATTGTGAAATGAGTCAAGAACTATGATTTTTATATAGTAAAGTTTGTTGTCTTGTAAATTTCTAAGGAACTGTAAGGAGTAAAATGAGAGCAATGAGGAATAAGTAATAAATAGTGGAATTTAAAATATTTTAATTTCTTTCCCTAAGTCTGGATATTTTCTGACACCTAAAAGTCATGCTGTCTTTGGTGTCGTCTAAGATGCTGCTGGACAAATAATTGTTGAGTTCTGTTAAATTACACTGGGGCCCCAAGAACCATAATTATACGAGATAATGGCTTATGGTACTGGGAGCATTTGAAGAGGTTTAGAGGATCAGATTTGTATTTTGACCGAATCTTTAGGTATTTGGTAGTATGTGTTATATATTAATCTGAACATTTATAGAGCATTATATGCCTTTTTCCTATTATAATATCTGCCTGAAATATATTTAATAAACTTTGAGAAACTCTAACTGAACCTCTAACATTAACTTATATACAATCTGAGGTGTTACATGACATATCGTGTCAAAGGCAGAATTAATCCATTGCTATTATATATTCCCACTTGACATATTTTCACACTTCTAAACACAACTTTTACAGTTATTTGTTTAAATATCAATGACCTCTACAATAGTCATCTGAGCTATTTGAAATTATCTTCACTTGTAACTGTGTCATTATTAAAATTATTTATTAATATAGCTTATGGTATAAAACAATGTGTTTTGATATGATTATGAACCTACTCATTTGCTTTATAATTCTCTCATCCTTTCTTTTACCCTCCTTCTCTCCTTTCCCTTTCCCCTTTCTCTATATATACATATATATATATAGGTAACCCCCAACATGGACGCTGAGGAAGGAGAGCTGTGCAGATCCCAGGCACAATTAGTGCCTGAAGTATAACTTACTGCTTACTTATATCTAGCTTATATATATAATCATAATTAGTTCCATATGGTCTTTCTATATAATCACATAATGGATTATAGTCGGAGCTGTACAGACACATTTAATGCTGATTTATATAGTCCATCTATATAACCATATAGTAGTTTGTAGTAGGAGGAATGCCCAGAGCAGTCACACAGCAGAAGCAAGTACATGGGAAAAACAGCCAGACCAGGACAAGAATCAATGACCCAGGTGGTAGCGCCCCTGCCTGAAAGGGCACATGCTATATGGCAGGTCAGGGCCTAGACAGCAGCACTCAGTACCTGCTGCATGGCCAGCTTGGAGCAAGAGTTATTCCTCCTGAAAAGGAGTTGCAGTACCTTGCATCCAGTTCTTGTGGAAAGTAGGCCTCAGGCCTGAGATCCTGCAAACGACCGAGGGAGAAGAACCCCTCTGGTGTAATCGTGCCACAGTGGCTGTACACCTTGCCAGCTTTTCTGGCTACTGTGCTGGCTCAAATCATCCTCCTATAAATTAACTTAGAGAAGAGCACACTCTGCCAGCTCCCACTGCATTGGTTTACAACATCTTTCTATAGGAATCCTTTGAAGTCTCCAGCCCCCAGATAAGAAGTGTTGCACATGGCACTTGTTGCACACAGCTCACCTCCCTGCCTCGGTGACCTAATGGGGCTGGACCCCCATTTTTGTACACAACCCTCTACTACTGTGCACAGCGCAGCCCCCTGCTGTGCACGGTCCACCTCTCTGACTAGGTTACCTAATGGGGTGGCCCCCTTGCTTGCTACTCACGTGATTATGCATGCCCTATCATTAAGCCTATAGATGACCTTGCTCACAACCCTTCCCCCTGTCTTGTACCTAATAAATACAGATGCTTCTGGATGTTCGGAGCCTCGCCTGTCTCCTCTTATAAGTGGCGTGACCCCCGCGAGCCCAGCTGTCTTTTCCAGTCCTGTCTCTTTACTTCTAGGATCCAGCGACTCAGCACAGCAATAAGGGACACCCCACGACCCTGTAGGGCTGAGATCCTACACATACACACACACACGCACATTCATTATTTCAGATATTCATTTATTTTTATTTTTACTTTCAGGGGTTCATGTGTAGGTAAGTTGCATGTAACTGAGGTTTGGTGTACAGATTATTTCACCACCCAAGTAATAAACAAAGTATCCTATTTGTAGTTTTTCAATCACCACCCTTCTGCCTGCCTCCACCTTTAAGCAGGTCCAGTGTCTGTAGTGCCTGTTGTTCTCTTCTTTGTGTCCTCATATACTCAATGTTAGTGAGTATATGTAAGTGAGAACATGTGGTGTTTGGTTTTCTGTTTCTGTTTTTCTACACACACACACACACACACACACACACACACACAGACTTTTATGTGTGTGTATGTGTTTTATATTTATCTAGAATTTATTAATATACATCCTGATCAACCTGATAAGCACTACAAACTATGACATAAAAATAAAAAATACACTTTTGCCTATTCAAGCAAATCATTGGTACCACAAGGCCTGTAATGAATTTTTTTTCTCAACTTTTATATTAGCTTGAGGGGATACATGTGCAGGTTTGTTACCTCGGTATATTGCATGATGCTGAAGTTTGGGGTATGAATGTACAAATAACCCCATCACCCAGATACTGAGTACAGTACCCAATAGTAAACCAGGGGCTTTAGAAAAACCTGAATAACTACCCTAGGTGATGCCCCAGTAGAGACTCTGAGTGGGGGCTCCAAACCCACATTTCCCTTCTGCACTGCCCTAGCAGAGGTTCTCCATGAGGACCTCACCCCTGCAGCAAACTTCTGTCTGGGCATCCAGGTGTTTCCATACATATTCTGAAATCTAAGTGGAGGTTCCCAAACCTCAATTCTTAACTTATGGGCGCTTGCAAGATGAAAACCATGTGGAAACTGCCAAGGCTTGAGGCTTGCACCCTCTGAAGCCACAGCCCAAGCTCTACATTGGCCCCTTTCAGCAATAGCTAGAGCAACTGGGACATAGGGTACCAAGTCCCCAGGATGCACACAGCACAGGGACCTTGGGCCTGACCCACAAAACAACTTTTTCCTCCTGGTCCTCTGGGCCTGTGATGAGAGGGGCAGCTGTAAAGATGTCTGACATGCCCTGGAGACACCTTCCCCATTGTCTTGGGGACATTTGGCTCCTTGTTATTTATACAAATTTCTGTAGCTGGCTTGAATTTCTCCTCAGAAAATGGGATCTTCTTTTCCATCACATTGTCAGGCTGCAAATTTTCCAAACTATTATTCTCTGCTTCCCTTATAAAACTGTATGCTTTTCACAGCACCCACATCACATCTTGAATGCTTTGCTGCTTAGAAATTTCTTCAACCAGATTCCCTAAATCATCTCTCTCAAATTCAAAGTTCCCCAAATCTCTAGGGCAGGGATATTCAAAGTTGACCATTTGGGTGATGGGTACACTGAAAGCCCAGGCTTCACCACAATGTAACATATGCATGTAAGAAATCTGCAGTCCAGGTACAGTGGTTCACACCTGTAATCCCAGCACTTTGGGAACTTGAGGTAGAAGGATCACTTAAGCTCAATAGTTCAAGACCAGCCTGGGTAACACAACGAGACTCTGTACAAATAAAAAAAATAAAATAAAATACAATAAAAAAGATTAGCTGAGCACGGTAGCGTGTGCCTGTAGTCCCAGCTACTTGGGAGTCTAAGGCAGGAGGACTGCTTTAGACTGGGTGGTCAAGGCTGCAGTGACATAGTGAGACTCTGACTCAAAAAGAGAAAAAAAGAAATCTGTACTTTTACCTGCTAAATCTATAAAAATTAAAAATTTAAAAATTTAAAATACATGAAAGTAATTTTTAAAATGGTATGGCTACTAAATATGTCTCTCTAGCTAAAGACTCTTTTTTTCTCCATAATGGATTAATTAATGGACATTTGGTCAATATATTTTGGTAAATGTAGCACCATACCTACTGAGTTATAAATCACCAACTTTGTACTAGAAAATATTTCCCACCAAAGTACCTACATTGATTTACAATGGTCTAAGTTGGATCATTCACTTACATCTGAGTCAATCATGTTTTCTAGTATACAGAATATATGGAGTCATGAAGCCGAGACCATTCTTGGAGACAAGAAAGGATCAGCTCTAAAATTACTGTTGCCTAGGAGGAGAAAAAGGTGATTCTTCAATGAGCTCTTTAGGCAAACAGATGCCTAAAAATTATTGTCAAAGATACACATTCAGACAATAGTTAAGAGACTAGTCTAGTTTCATTAAGCATGATCCAGATTATAAGATGTAAGAGAAATATTACATTGCAGCAAGGTTTTTAATGCATTATTCTGAAATATTTTTTTCTGATTTGCATATTTGGTTGAAACAATATTACCAACTACAAGTTTGACTTCTAGCAAAATAATTGGACAAACATTTAGCATTTCATGCATAATAAATCATTGGACAATATCCTCCTCAAAAAAGTATTTTATTAAATCAGAGCTGTGAATTTATTAGATAATAGAATTACTCTGTTTATAAAAATATTTCATTAAGTAAATAAACTTTTAAAGATAAGACCATTCTACTAAAGTGTATATGTATAAGCATGTAGCAGATCATTCTAACATAGTAAGAGAAATTCAGTAACATTCTGGAAGTATATGATTTGAGATTATATATAGTTTAGTTTTGTCTTTTGTGCACAGGCTTTTTGAATTCAAAGTAGCACTGTTTTGCTGCTACTGTAATTTTCACTATAATAGTTTAAGAAGTATAGCGATAGAAACAATTTACTTCTTCTACTCTATAGGTTCATTCAAATTTTATTGCCAACAAACTTCCTAAAAAATAGTGAGTCTTGTCATACCTATTTTTTTCATGTGTCCTACAATCACCTTCAGGTAGAAACATTAATATTTTTTAAACATGATACTTTCACATATATATATATACACACAATATTGCCTACATTCTAAATATATCTGATACGCTGATGATTATCAAATATCAGTGCATAAAAAGGTCCATATTCACCACCAACCCTTTAAAGTTGCTACCCCCAATTTTAAAAAATATGTAGGAATTCTCCTTAATGTGACTTGGAGCTCAATATATTTATAGGAACATAGATACAAGGTCCATGTTTATTTTCTGCTTATCTAATCTTAGGGTATTTAACATATAATATTCATATTTTCACCCTAGGTATATCTCCATTAATATCTATGGTGTTTCAAGGAAATCTTTTGTTGTTAAAAGATCATAACCAAGAAGACACAGCACTGATGTCACTAATTACTCAAAAGTGCACATATTTATTCTTCTATGGAAAAAATGAGAAAGGTCAGTGTTCCAGCATTGGTGCTAGTTTATCACTTGCCTGTGGAAAAATTCTAGCCTTTTTTTGTAATTTATACTCACTTTTATTATTATTATTATTATTTTCTGTAATTTTTTAATTGTACTTTAGATTCTGGGGTACATTAACATTTTAGAATTGTATACATTTAAGGGATAAAATGTGATATTATGGTATATATATACAGTGCAGAACGATTAAATCAAACTAACTAAAATATCCATTACCTCAAATACTTATAATTTTTTTGTGGTGAGAACATTTAAAATGTACTCTTTTGGCAATTATGAAATATACAATACATTTTTATTAACTATAGTCACCATGCTACACTATAGATGTCAAAAAACATATTCCTCCTGTCTAACTGAAACTTTTTCCCCTTTGACCAACATCTCCCCATTCTCCCTACGCTCTAGCTTCTGGTAACCACCATTTTACCCTTTGCTTCTGTGAATTTTATTGTTTTAGATTCCACATGTGAGTGACATGATATGGTATTTGTTTTTCTGTGCCTGGCATATTTCACTTCGTGTGATGTCCTTCAAGTTCATCCATTTTGTTACAAGTGACAGAACTTCCTTTTGTAAAGCTGCATGGTATTCCATTGTGTGTGTATATCTAAGTATGTGTGTATATATGTAAAATTATATGTACACATATATGTATACTACTTATGTATGTACATAAGTACAATATTTACATATACAACGTACAGATGTACAATACTTATATATACATATATACACATGTATATGTACACTACATTTCTTTATCCATATATTGGTGGACACTTAGGTTGATTTCATATCTTGGCTATTGTGAATAACGCTCCAAAGAACACGAGGAAGTACATATGTCTCTGATATACTGTTTTTATTTCCTTTGGATATACACTCAGAAGTAGGATTCTTGGATCATGCAGTAGTTCTATTTGTCATTTTCTAAGTAACTTCCCTTCAGTTTTCCATAATAACTGTACTACTCTACATTTTTATCAAGAACATTTGTCGAAACTTACATAAATATGTGGAAACTAAAGAACTTGCTCCTGAAAGGATTTTGGGAAAACAACAAAATTAAGGCAGAAATTAAAAAACAACTTGAAAGAAATAAAAAAAGAAACAATATACTAAAAATCTCTAGGAGGCAGATAAAGCATTGCTAAGAGGAAAGTTTGTAGTGCTACAAGTCTGTATAAAGAAGATGGATAGATCTCAAATTAACAATTTAACATTGCACAGAGATGACTTTGCAGAAGAAAAGAAATAACTAAAATCAGTAGATGTGAACAAAATAGGAATTCATAATGCTGAGGATTTTTTAAATATCTGTGGAGCATTTGTATGTCATCTTTGAAAAATGTGTATTCAAGTCCTTGGCCTATTTCTAAAGTTTATATTTTTGTTTTTCATGGGCAGCTCCTATTAATATTTTACTACTCTTCTCTTTTCTTTCATATTTTAAAAATAATGTTTCTATTTTACTCATTGTTTAGCTTAGCCAAATTTAATGCATTCTGACTCAGAATATTGATTATTTAACCCTTCCTGTACTCTTTCTGACCTACTTAACTATATACATTTTCTCTTACCTCACTTTCCCAATAAAGTCGTCATAATTTTAATATAGTAATAAATTATGTTATTATTACTATTAAATTATATTCACAATGATATAGTGTGTTGTAAGTACTATCATTTGTCTGAAATAACTTTTTTTTTTGTTTTTCCTACAATATAGGCAGTGGAGTCCATTTTTATTTATATCTCCATATACATTTGTCTGTTATTAAAGCATCTCCAAACTTTTCCCCAGAGGAGAAAGTTTACTCACACTCATAATCTACCAATTATATCTGTATTTATTCTTGACATTCCTCCTTGAACACTCTATCCTGTTCTCCCTATAGAATTGATAGTATCTAATATACTCAGCTTTTTATCTGGGTCTCTCTTTTCACCATCATTCTGGGAGTGACAATCATTCCTCTATGTGACATTGTGACTTGAATCCCATGTATTATGCTTTCTTAATTCAATTTTCTTTGAAAACTTGGAATTTTTAGAATTAGACTTGAATGATTTCCAAGAAAACTTGGAATTTCTGGAAATTAGAAAAATTTTGGCTATTGTAAATAATGCTCCAATGAACATGGGGAAGTTCATGTTTCTAACATACTGCTAGAAAAATTTTGATTTCACTTTCTTTTTCTAATTGAAATGTTTGATTAGTTATTTCTTGGTAAAAGTACAAGTAAAGTACAAGTGAAGTAAATTTTTGAAGAACTTATAATTCTGACACTTTTTTCTTCCATTTTTACACTTCATTTGGGTAACTATAGCTTGGAATTCTTTCCCTTTAATTTTTCTTCTTGTTTTCTAGTATCTAATGTTTATGCTAAGAGGTTTGACATTGTTATGATACCTGGTTCTTCATATGTTTAAAAATATTTTTGTAGGCATTTAAAATCTTGTCTTGACTCTCAGTGTTCCAGTGATTTACAATGACATTAAGTGTTGCTTTTATTGTTTTTATTTATTTTCTTGGGAACTTGGGATTTTAAAATCTGACTATGATTTATTTCTGGGGAATTTCTTGAGTTGTTTCTTTAAGAACATATTACCGTCTTCTGTTCTCATTCTCCTTTTCCAAGAAAACTTTACTTCAAATATTTAACTGAAATTTGGAATGAGCTTCTGCAGTTTTGACATTTTTCATCCACTCCCTTATTTTTAATTCCCTGATAAATTTGTTCTACATTTTATGAACATTCTTCCATTATATTTTGCATTTAACACTGATGTTTTCTCTTCATCCTTCTATCATCATATTTTTTTAACATATAAGTTTTTATATGTTGCTTATTCTTTGAATGCTCCTTTCTAACACCTCATGTTTTTATTCCTCTGGTGTGGCTGGTGTCCTCATGCCCATAAACTTACATTTTCTGAAATAATCCAAAAGTTTTGTTGTTGTTCTTTTATGAGTAAAGGAACAGTCGAGTAGCTCCATAGGATGGTACTTAGTGTTCTGTCTTGTTTACTAATTCCCACCTCTACCTATATAATCTGTCTCAGAAGTGTTAATATTTCTAGTTTTCTATGATTTTTGTCCTGCAAGCATCTTTGGCTTTGGGCTTCTCCATTTATTAATAAATGTTAGCTTTTTGGGGTATGCCAAATAAGCTATCACTAATTCTGCTATCTTTCAATTTTGTTGGTATGGCTTTTCTTACTGTTCTCTTTGCTACTGAGGTTCTTTGCCCTTATTTATGAATTTTATTATTTTATTAGAGTTTCAGGGACAGCAAAAAGCTTATGTTTAGAAATACGAAAGTAGACCGGCGCGGTGGCTCACGCCCGTGATCCCAGCACTTTGGGAGGCCGAGGCAGGTGAATCACCTGAGGTCTGGAGTTTGAGACCAGCCTGACAAACATGGTAAAAACCTGTCTCTACTAAAAATACAAAATATTAGCTGGGTGTGGTGGTGGGCACCTGTAATCCCAACTACTCAGGAGACTGAGGCAGGAGAATCACTTGATCTCAGGAGGCGGAGGTTGCAGTGAGCCGTTATCGCACCACTGCACTATAGCTTGGGTGACAGACTGAGAAAAATACTTTTAAGGACCCACAGTTTTGCTTTAATTAGATGATCAAGATGGGAGGACATGGGCCAGGTACTGGGAGGAACAACAAAAAACATTTTAGTTGTATTGTCTCAGGAAGTCGAACATCTTTTTTATAGTTTTCAGCCAAGACATTTGTGAGACAGCTGAGCCATGCTAACCAAGAAGGCTGCTACACCTCATGAGTGTTAATAGACCTTTTGATTTTCAGAGCAGTGTTATATTTATAAAATTGAAAATATAATTCAGAGAGTCTCCACACACCTCTCACCCAATTTTTTCTCTTGTTAACATATTTTGTTAATATAGTGCATTTATTGAGATTAATGAGCCAATATAAGCTTGTTGTTGTTAAACTCTTTATTTAATTCAGATTTCCTTAGATTTTGCCTAACATTTGTTTTATTATCCAGAATCCCACCCAAGACACTATATTATGTGTAGTCATTATATCACCTTAACTTCCCTTTGACTGTGGCAGTTTCTCAGAATTTCCCGATTTCTGATGATCTTGATACTTTTGATTCATTATATTTTATGATAACCAACTGAAATTTGCTGATTTTTTTACATGGTTAAACTGGTAGTATGGGTTTTGGGGATGAAGATTACAGAAGTGAAGTGCATTTTAAGCACAGTATCCCACGGATACATATAATCAATGTGATTTACCACTGTGGGTATTGATCTTGATTATCTTAGTGGTTTTTGAGTTTCACCACCGTAAAGTTCTTTTTCTGTATAAACTACACTCTTTGAAAGAACATTAGTATGCACAGCTCATACTTAAGTAGTTGGGAGTCACATTCCCCTTAAGGATGGAGGATCTATATGAATTATTCGAGAATTTTCTGCGTAAGAGAAATGCACATGTAAACAAACTCATGAATATTTATTTTAAACTTTGAATGATAATCTAACACTAATTTATTTGGTTAAATTATTTGAACATAAGAAGCTGCTTTCTGTGCCATCTTGGGTCTAACTACATAAATAGTTCTTTTGTTCTTTGTTTTGTTCTGTTTTGCTTTTGCATAACACATCCTTATTTTCTGGCATTGCAAGATATTCCAGGCTTATCTTGTGTATGTCCTGCCCCAGCCTAGAATTGTCCATTTCTTCAAGGAACCCTGGTTCCTACTGGAGATTGGCATTAATCCATCATTTAAAAATGACATCACAGTAAAATGCATATTTTAGTTGAGAAATGTTAAAATAAACTTATTGATTTTTAATTTTTAAGTACATAAGTCCTTATAAAATTAAGTGCTCACAGTTGATAAAATTAGCATATCCTCCTCAAAGAATTTGACAGAAGGAGATAGGGTAAAATATTTCTAAATAATATTATGTGATAAAGGTAGTACACAACTGTATATATACAGTACCATATTGTATAAAAATTTTATAAATATGCGCATGTTTTTGCAAAATGTCTATGAAAGCATATACCTATGACTTGTAACATTGGTGACTTCTGCAGAGAAAAAATATGGTAGTTATGGGAACAGGTGTTAGAGTGAAAATTATTTTATTCTATATGCTTTTTTACAATTTAATTTTTTCATGTACCTGTATACCTATTGAAAATGAACTAACCATTAAAATGATAAGATATACCTAGCAGTATTATTTTGTGAATATGATATTGACTAACCATGATCACTACTGTATACATATTACTGGAGTTGACCTATGGTTTGAGAAATCTGAAGAGAAATATGACATACAGAGTCACAAAAGTATAAAAGGAGAGAAATTTAAACGTCTAAAAACTTTGGATTGTATAGACCTAGTTGACATCTTTGATATTGCTTTCCATAAACAATAAAATTCTCATTCATTTCATGCTTTGTTTTCATGTAGTTGAGGTAAGACGTAATTCTACTTTGTTAATAATATTTGAAAAATGTATTTGAGAAAAACCGTGATGAAAATGTGCTCTCTTCAATAAACAGAGGAAGACGAATACTATATGCAAATTTCATTCTTGTGGACCACATTGATGAAGAATTCCTTTACTGAAAATGAAGAAGAGAATAGCTGTGTACAGATGAGCAATTATGAATATCTAGACTCAAAGAAAATAGTATATTTCTCATTTATACCAATTAAAAATAGAGTAACATCTTGAAGAACACTTTTATAAGACCACCTTAACAGAATTCAGTTGAGAATGTGTACCACTGTACACTGGCTACTTAAAGACTTCTCTGTGACAATACTCAAGCTGAGTAATAGATTTTTCATCTCATTTCAGTTTTTCTTTCTTTGATAGCTGCTAGTCACTATTGTAGTATAATCAAAGCTATGCTAAATAATAAAATTGAGAAATTTTCAGCCATTGTACAATATTACTGGGTGCCAAGTCTCCACTGAATGCTCCAAATTACTCTTGGCTCTCTGACACATTCATTTATTCAGACAAACAACTCATTGGGTCTAGTTGAAATTAAGAAAAAAAAATCCATTATTAAGAACATTTTTCTAATTGACAAAAATAGATAAAATTATTTTTATATCTTAGAAAATACTTCCAGTCCTATTGCATATGTGAATTCATTTCATCTGTGACACAGAAAAAAAAAAAACCAGAATATGAGACCAAGAATAAGCATATTTTTAGAAAAGCAAAATCATATACTGTATTAATTATTGAGCTTAAATTATCACAATTACCTTGTGCATATCAATTTTAAACTTTTTAATTAGAAGTATAAGACTTATAGAGAAAAGGACCTCTAAAAAAATACATCCAAACTATGTATCTCAAAGAATTATCACAATTTAAATACATCCATGTACATTCTACCCAATTAAAAAAATACAATATTATTTAACACTAGAACTGCTTTCTTGAACCTCTAAATAACCATTATCTGTATGATCCTCATTATTATCTATTTTAAACTTTATAAATAGAATAATTAAGTATGCACTCATAGATATTTTATTCAATATTATTTTTGTGAGACATCTGTGTTTTTATATAGTTATACTTTATTCATATCTCATTATTTAATAGTATCCTCTTGTATGATTATATAAGAAGCTAACGTTAATCTGTATGTATTTTGATTGGTTTCAAAATATCCTGTAAACATGATGTCACAATGATTTCCCAAGTGATTGGGTCAATTTACACGCCCTGTCTACAACAGGTCCCTTTGCTCTGTATCCTCAAAATTGATTGGTATTTTCTGTCTTTTTATTATTGTGACTTTGTGTGCTATCTCTTTGTAAATTTATTTTCCATTTTCTTTATAATTGAGGCTGAGCAATGATTTGCCTCCTGGATGCTGGGATATTATCTTTGCTGAAATGCATGTTCAAAATGCTTCTGCAATTACTTATCTGTTTTATTAGTTTGTCTCTCCTGCATCACCAGCTTCTCTACTCAAGTGCAAAAAGTTTTATTTCACATTTGTTTCTGTAACACTTGTTGAGTTCAACAGAAGATTTAAGCCATTGCTCCAGTTTCAGTTAATTATTAATTTCTTCTTATTATTATTCTTTACATTCTGGGGTAGATTTGTTACATAGGTATTCATGTGTCATGGTGGTTTGCTGCACCCATCAACCTGTTATCTACCTTAGGTGTTTCTTCTAATGCTATCCTTTCTTTTGTCCCCCACCTCCTGACAGGTCCCAGTGTGTGATATTCCCCTCCCTATGCCCATATGTTTTCATTGTTCAATTCCCACTTACGAGTGAGAACATGCGGTGCTTGGTTTTCTGTTCCTGTGTTAGTTTGCTGAAAATGATGGTTTCCAGCTTCATCCATGTCCCAGAAAGGACATGAACTCATTCTATGTTATGGCTGCATAGCCATGGTGTATATGTGCCATATTTTTTTTATCCAGTCTATCATTGATGGGCATTTGGGTTGTTTCCAAGTCTTTGCTATTGTGAATAGTGCTGCAATAAACTAAGTGTTCATGTGCCTTTGTATTAGAATGACTTATAATCCTTTGGGTATATACCCAGTAATGAGATTGCTGGGTCAAATGGTATTTCTATTTCTAGACCCTTGAGGAATTGCCACACTGTCTTCCAAAATGGTTGAACTAATTTACACTCCCACCAACAGTGTAAAAGCATTCCTATTTCTCCACATCCTCTCCAGCATCTGTTGTTTCCAGGCTTTTTAATAATCACATTCTAACTGGCATTAGCTGGTGTCTCATTGTGGTTTTGATTTGCATTTCTCTAATACCAGTGATGATAAGCTTTTTTTCATGTTTGTTTGCCACATAAATGACTTCTTTTGAGAAGTATCTGTTCATATCCTTCACCCACTTTTTGATAGGGCTGTTTGTTTTTTTTCTTGTAAATTTGTTTAACTTCCTTGTAGATTCTGGATATTAGTCCTTTGTCAGATGAATAGATTGCAAAAATTTTCTTCCATTCTGTTGGTTGCCTGTTCACTCTGATAGTTTGTTTTGCTTTGCAGAAGGTCTTTAGTTTAAATAAATCCCATTTGCCAATTTTGCCTTTTGTTGCCATTGTTTTTGGTGTTTTAGTCATAAAGTCTTTGCCCATGCCTGAATGGTATTGCCGAGGATTTCTTCTAGGGTTTCTATGGTTTTAGGTCTTATGTTTAAATCTTTAATCCATTTTGAGTTAATTTTTGTATAAGGAGTAAGGAAGGGATCCAGTTTCAGTTTTCTTCATATGGCTAGCCAGTTTTCCCAACACCATTTATTAAATAGGGAATCCTTTCTCCTTTGCTTATTTTGTCAGGTTTGTCAAATATCAGATGATTGTAGATGTGTGGTGTTACTTCCGATGCCTCTGTTCTGTTCCATTGGTCTATATATATGTTTTGGTTCTAGTACCATGCTGTTTTTTGTAACTGTAGCTTTGTAGTATAATTTAAGTCTGGTAGCATAATGCCTCCAGCTTTTTTTTTTTTAATCTTAGAATTTTCTTTGCTACACAGGCTTTTTTTTGGTTCCATATGAAATTTAATTGCCTTTCTTTGGTTGGTAGGCTAATAATTACTGCTTCAATTTTTTCTAACTCTGTGAATTTTGTGAAGAAAGTCAATGGTAGCTTGATGGGAATAGCATTGAATCTATAAATTACTTTGGGTAGTAGAGCCATTTTCACATTATTGATTCTTCCTATCCATGAGCATGGAAAGTTTTTCCATTTTTTTTGTGTCATCTCTTATTTCCTTGAGCAGTGGTTTGTAGTTCTCCTTGAAGAAGTCCTTCAAATCCTTTGCAGGTTGTATTCTTAAGTATTTTATTCTCTTTGTAGCAGTTGTGAATGGGAGTTTACTCATGATTTGGCTGTTTGTTTATTATTGGTGCATAGGAATGCTTGAGATTTTTGCACATTGGTTTTGTATCCTGAGACTTTGCTGAAGTTTCTTATCAGCTTAAGGAGGTTTTGGGCTGAGATGATGGGGTTTTCTAAATATACAATCATGTCATCTGAAAACAGAGACAATTTGATGTCCTCTTTTCCTATCTGAATACCCTTTATTTCTTTTTCTTGCCTGATTGTCCTGGCCAGCCCATCCAATACTATGTTGAGTAGGAATGGTGAGAAAGGGCATCCTTGTCTTGTGCCAGTTTTCGAAGGGAATGCTTCCAGCTTTTGCCCATTCAATATGATATTGGCTGTGGGTTTGTCTGAAATAGCTCTTATTATTTTGAGATACATTCCATCAAGACCTAGTTTATTGAGATTTTTTAGCATGAAGAGTGTTGAATTTTATCAAAGGCCTTTTCTGCATCTATTGAGATAAATCATGTGGATTTTTATCATTGGTTTTATTTATGTGACGGATTATGTTTATTGATTTGCATATGTTGAACTAGCCTTGCAACCCAGGAATGAAGCCGACTTGATCCTGGTGGATAAGCTTTTTAAGGTGCTGCTGGATTTGGTTTGGCAGTATTTTATTGAGGATTTTCACATTGATGTTCATCAGAGATAGTGGCCTGAAATTTTCTTTGTATGTTGTGCCTCTCCCAGTTTCTAGTATCAAAATGATTCTGGCCTCATAATGAGTTACAGAGGAATCCTTTTTTTCTACTGTTTGGAATAGTTTTAGAAGGCATGTTACCAGCCCCTTTTTGTACCTCTGTTAGAATTTGGCTCTGAATTCGTCTGGTCCTTGCCTTTTTTTGGTTGGTAGGCTAATTACTACCTCAGTTTTTGAACTTGTTATTGATTTATTCAGGAATTTGACTTCTTCCTGGTTTAGTTTGGAAGGGTGTAAGTGTCCAGGAATTTCTCCATTTCTTCTAGATTTTTGAGTTAATTTGCATAGAAGTGTTTATAATATTCTCTGATGGTAGTTTTTATTTCTGTGGGAATAGTGGTGATATCCCCTTTATCCGTTTTTAATGTGTCTATTTGATTTTTCTCTATTTTCTTCTTTATTAATCTGGCTAGCATTCCACCTATTTTGTTGATCTTTTCAAAAAACCAGCTCCTGGATTCATTGATTGTTTTGAAGGATTTTTCATATCTCTATCTCCTTCAGTTCTGCCCTGATCTTAGTTTTTTCTTGTTTTCTGCTAGCTTTTGAATTTTTTTGCTCTTGCTTCTCTAGTTCTTTTAATTGTGATCTTGGACTGTCGATTTTAGATCTTTCCCGCTTTCTCTTGTGGGCTTTTAGAGCTATAAATTTCCCTCTAAATACTGCTTTAACTGTGTCCCAGATTCTGGTATGTTGTTTCTCTGTTCTCATTGGTTTCAAAGAACTTCTTTATTTCTGCCTTAATTTTGTTATTTACCCAGTATTTCATTCAGGAGCAGGTTGTTCAGTTTCAATGTAGTTGTGTGGTTTTGAGAGAGTTTCTTAACCCTGAGTTCTAATTTGATTGCACTGTGGTCTGAGAGACTGTTTGTTATAATCAGTCAAGCAAAAGAAAGGATATCAGAGATTGAAGATCAACTTAGTAAAATAATGCGTGGAGACAAGATTAGGGAAAAAAAAAGAATGAAAAGGAAAGAATAAAGCCTCCAAAAGATATGGGACTATGCAAAAAGACCAAACCTATGTTTGATTGGTGTACCTGAAATTGACAGGGAGAATGAAACCCAGTTGGAAATACTTCAGGATATTATCCAGGAGAACTCCCTGGCCTAACAAGACAGGCCAACATTCAAATTCAGGATATACAGAGAACACCCCAAAGATATTTCATGAAAAGAGCAACCCCAAGTCATATAATCATCAGGTTCACCAGGGTTGAAATGAAGGAAAAAGGGTTAAGCTCAGCCAGAGAATGTTGGGTTACCCACAAAGGGAAGCCCATCAGACTAACAGCGGATCCCTTGGCAGAAACCCTACAAGCCAGAAGAGAGTGGTGGCCAACATTCAACATTCTTAAAAAAAAAGTATTTTCAACCCAGAATTTCATATTCAGCTAAACCAAGCTTCATAAGTGAAGAAGAAATAAAATCCTTTACGGACAAGCAAATGCTAAGAGATTTTGTCACCACCAGGCCTGCCTTATAAGAGCTCCTGAAGGAATCAATATATGGAAAGGAAAAACCAGTACCAGCCACTGCAAAAACATACCAAAATGTAAAGGCCATCGACACTATGAAGAAATTGCATAAACTAATATGCAAAATACCTAGCTAGCATCATAATGATAGGATCAAATTCACACATAACAATATTAACCTTAACTGTAAACAGGCTAATTGCCACAATTAAAAGACACAGACTGGCAAATTGGATAGAGTCAAGACCCACTGGTGTACTGTATTAAGGAGACCCATCTCATATGCAAAAACACACATAGGCTCAAAATAAAGCTACGAAGGAAGATTTACAAAGCAAATGGAAATTTAAAAAAAGGCAGGGGTTGCAATCTTAGTATCTGATAAAACAGACTTTAACAAAAATCAAAAAAGACAAAGAAGGGCATTACATGATGGTAAAGGGATCAATGCAACAAGAAGAGATAACTACCTGAAATATATATGCACCCAATACAGGAGCAACCAGACTCATAAAGCAAGTTCTTAGATACCTGCAGAGAGACTTAGACTCCCACACATTAATTGTGGAAGACTTTAACACTCCACTGTCAATATTAGACAGATCAATGAGACAGAAAATTAACAAGGATATTCAGGACTTGAACTCAGCTCTGAACCAAGCAGACCTAATAGACATCTATAGAACTCTCCACTCCAAATCAACAGAATATGTATTCTTCTCAGTACCACATAACACTTATTCTAAAATTGACCATACAATTTTAATTTTTACATATAGTTTGAAGTATGCAGTAAGGAATAGATATATAGACAGCTATCAAATATTCCCAGCACCCTTGAGTCTCTATTCTATTTGATTGGTCTATATAACTATTTTCATACTAAAATCATACTGCCTTTATTATTACAGGTATATGCTGAGTTTGGAATCAGGTAATATCAGCAGTCCATTTTCTTTTCTTTTTATCCAATTTCTTTAGAATAATTAATTATTTTTGCATACATAAATAACCAGTAGATTTCTAGGGAATAAAATTCCTCTGGAATTATCACTAGGATTGCATTGAATCTACAGTTTAGTCTAGAGCTAATTGTTATATTAAAAATATTGTCTTCCAATTCATAAATCTATTTATAGAGGTCTTATTTGATTTATTTTATTAGTGACTGGTACTTTCCATCATACTTTTTTGTAAATTTATGCTGAATATTTTACAGTTTTTGGTACACTTGTATATTGTGCTATTTTAAAATTTCAGTTTCCAAATAGTCATTGTTTTATTTAGCCATCTGTTTTTGCTACTTAATTTTATATAGTACAAACATGCTAAACATACTTATTAACTCTAATAAAATTTGTGCAGCTTCTTTTGGACTTTTCCATGAAGACAATTATGTCATCTATGAAAAGAGAAATTGTATTTCTTTCTTTCTGATCTATATATACCTTTCATTTTTATTTATTGCTGTGTTGCACTGGTTAGAATCTTATGAACAATGTTGAATAGAAGTGGTGACAAGAAACATTTTTTTTTCTCAAAATAAGGGATAAACATCCAATTTCTCATCATGAAGTATTATGTTATTGGTATTTTTTTCTTGGGTGTCCTTTATCAGTTGAGGAAGCTGACTCTTACTACTTGTATATCGAGAGTTTTTATTAAGAATGAGTATTGAATGTTGCCAAATGATTTTCTGTTTGTTTCTTGCATCTATTTATGTAATCCTACTTTTTTCTCTTTATATCCTCAATATGGTATCTTACATCGATTGGTTTTCTAGTATCGAATCAATTTTGTGCTTTCACAAAAACACTACATGGTCATGATACATAATCTTTTTAATAAATTTGTTAACCTCACATGATTTTGAACAGGAGGGTGAAATATTACCTTGGTATTAAATTATTTCTCTGGCCACTAGTTTGATAATAACAATCTGGGGTTACATTCGGGAGCAGATATTACTGTTGAAACCTATTACAAAAATTCACATGAGTGATGAGTGTAGCTTGGCTCATGTTGATAACAGGAGGCTTGTGGAACTGTGGTTGGATGTTTACATAAATTTCAAAGTTAGAATTATAAAATTCCTATTGAATGTAATATTAGGTGTAAAAGAAAAGTCAAAGTTTTTGACCTAAATAACTTAAGTATAGAATTACTATCAACAATGATGGAAAAAAATATGAATGGTTTCAGAGCTGAAAGAGAAGAACAAAATTCAATTTTAAACAAATTAAGTGTCTGACTTAAGTATACAGTTGAAGGTATCAATGCAGTGTTTATATGTAAGCATGGAATTCAGGAAGCTGACGACTAATGATAAAATAAGTAACTTATTATTATTTTCTGATTAATGAAACAAAATGCGATTTTTTGATTTACAGCGATGACATTTTATTATAGTTGCTGGAACGCTAATGTAATATTAGGGTTCAGGGGTTCAGGGTGCCATCAGCTCCCCTGAGAGGATGTTTCTCCAGGTTCTTGGCCTCCTGCCCTCTAAAGAATGAGAGAGGGGACCACGGCGCAGTGCGCAGTAAATGCCAGACTTAAAAGCGTTTGTAGAAAGTGATCAATTTTTTAGAGAGCGAGAAACAGGAGAAGGAGAGAGAAAGAAACAGCTAACTCTCACACTGAGAGAATCCAGAAAGATGGAATCCAGGAGAGGAAAGCAGCTTCCACACTGAGTAGAAGGGAATAGAGAGAGATGGAGATTAGGAGGGGAAGACAGGCTTCCACGAAGGAAGTGTTCGTGGAAGGGGACGCCAGAGGGAAAATCCAGGATAGAGAAAAAAGAGCTTCCATGAGCAAGAGAGTGTTCCTGGAAGGGGATCCAAATATGGAGTCTGAAGCAGTGTGGAAGAACAGGACTTTTAACCTGGGAGGAACCCCCACCTTCTCTAAGACCCCTGGCCAATGAAAAGAGTTCCTTAGAACTTTCGCTGGGGTGATTGACTCTTAGTTTCTTCCTACACCCATGAAATTTAAACATAAATCATTAAATCTCCTGGATGAAGAGAGATGGGAGTGGGGCATGGCACTGGGAAGTTCTTGCCCTTAAAACTACACCCCCCTGTAGACCCGGAAAAAGAAAACATTCCCTCATTTCCCCCTCTGAACAGGAAGCCTAACTTCTGTGGAATTACAAACGTCAATCCTCTATAACTACTTCCTGCTGAAATGGGGCATAGAAGGGGCCCTGTAGTTGAGGTTTCCCCCAGAGGGGAGCCTTTCGGGGGTGCAAGTTGATATAGAGGTCCACAGTAGAGCCCATGAGCCAAGGACATCCAGGGTTTCAGCGGTAGGATTGTGACCTTATGGTTCTATAAGAAACGGATGTGAAAAGGTGGTTAAAAATGAGAGGCTCAGATGCCAACAAATGTAGAATAGTTATAAATGAGCCTAGGAGAGAATAGGAAAGTCTGTTGTTAAACAAGCTTTATAATACTGTTTCTGGAAGATTTTTAGCCCTGTGTTTGATTGATTCCTGAGTTCTATGTTCAAAACAACACTTAACTGGTTTACAAAATAGCAGCATTTTACCTAGAAAGAGACAGGTTCCTTTCCCACTATGAAAAGGATAACCAGAGTTTGAGCAATAGCAAAGTTGGGAGTTATAGTCCTATTAATGCCAGTACATAAATTAGACTTATGCTTGGTTACTTCCCTGAGGATCTTGTTGGAAAAGCAGACATAGATCTTCAAAAGGGCTCGCAGGTGGGTGAAGGGTTGTCTCCTGGAACTTCAGGCTGTGGAGTGGAGGGTCTATGACTTTCTTCAGGAGGTGTCCAAGGCTTCAGCTGAGTGTGATGAATCCATGAGTTAATTTCCACTACCTTAGCAGCCATTGGAGTGGACAGAATGACCAAAAATCCTCCTTCCCAGGATGGGCCTTGGGAGGGAGAGTCTGACAGGAGAGAATTAACAAGCACCAAGCCTCCAGGGCAGGAGAGAAATACTGAGAAGGCCATGCAGTGTCCAGGAGAAGGCTAACTTCCTGGACCTCTATAGTCAGCTTTACCCAGGGCTCTGTGAGGGTGACGGCTCATGCTGGCACTTGTTCCAGGCACCCTCAGTCCTGCTATTGGGTCATCTGGTCAGACACCTCAGGCCCTGGGGACCCTTGCTCCTTGGTACAGTGTGCTTTCCAGTGATTCCTTTGGCACAACGGGCATGGATGAGATGGTGGTCCATTATTCTGGGGACAATTTTTTACAAAATGTCCCTTCAGACCGCGCTGGTAACAAGTTCAGCCAGACTGGCGTCTAACCCAAGCCTTTCCTTCATTTGAACCCCTGGGGTCTGCTTGCCTGAGGACCATAACTAAGGCAGCAGCCTTTCTCTGATCTCTCCTGTTCATTTCAGCATATTCTTTCTGTTCTCTATTATAAAACACCAAGTTTGCATGGTTCAGTAATGATTCTAGACTCTGTTCTGGCCCCAAGGCCAGTTTCTGGAGCTTTCTCCTGATATCTGCTGCTGAATGAGTAATAAACTTGTCCTTTAGCATTAACTGATTCTCAATGGAGTCTGGTGACAGGGGGATGTACTTTTTTAAAGCCTCCCACAATCACTTAAGGAAAGCTGTAGGGGTTTTCTTCCCTACCCCTTGCGGGCTAAATTTTCCACTTGGCAGAGGGTAATTTGGCCACGCTATTTGGCAGAAAAAGTGAGCCACTTCTTCCTTAAAGACTGCGTGTCAAATTGGTCCCAATTTTCCAATATACACTTTAATGGGAACTTGAGCTTGGGAATAGAAGCACCCATCTGCAATCGAACACAAGGGATGCTCACATCCCTGATTAAAGAAATTACAGCTGCTTTGACCTGAGGTGTCCCCCAGGTAAAATGGGTACTAAAATGAAACATCTTTCAGTTAGTACCCTGACATTTCGTGTGCCCAAGATGCATGATCCATCTTATCAGGGGGCCTCCTATGTACTGGATTTGAATCATGACTACCAGCATTGGGGGACCACTCTCACTGCCTGCAGTCATGTGAGTCACTACCATAGACGCGTGAAACTTTTGGGTTGGGTAGTAATTGTACCAGTGAGCCCTAAATGGGTCCAGTGAGGCTCAGGAGATAGGTAACAATACTTCCCAGCAAAAGTCCAATTTACACAGGCTAATTTATAAAACTGCCACAGAAGGGTAAACTTCCAGGGAGGGACCATTAGAGCACACAGTTCAAAGAAGGCAGGCCGGGCATGGCTGGGGCTGGAACAACACCCTCAGGACCCAGGCCTCCTCTCCCCTAACCCATTTTCCCTTGTAGGAAAAGGCTCTTAAGGTTGTGAGACCTGCCATTGACTATCTGGGGCCTGGATTTGGTTTAACTGTGATGTTCTAGATAGAAAAGTTCTGCCATAGAGAGAGCCAATCCTAAGCAAGGCAAATTAAACACCAAACACAAAGTCTCATAACCTCCAGCTTCTGAATTTCCCTAAAGAGAGTCCCACCAATTCAAGACTGACTCCACCAGAGATTTGAACCAGCAACCTTGCAGTTGCAGGCCCCACACCTTAACCAACTGTGCAAATAGGTTGCTTGTATTAAGGGAAGGAAGAAAGCTTCTTAAGCCGTATTTTTAATGAGAATGCTGCACCCTGAGGAGATGTGGCCTGCGTAAAAACTGGGCGGGACTGACCGCCAACAGCCACTTCCTTTTCCTCAGCCGCAGGGGCAGAGGAAAAAAGCCGCTTGCCACATCAGTTTAAAAGCCGCAAAGCCACTGCTGGGCCGCTGTGAGCTCCCCAACCTCTGCGGCTTTCGGTCGCCATGTTGACCCTGCCAGAACCACCCGCTTGGTTGGGCCACTCCCCAAGCTGCTGCCTTCACGGGGACCCACGCATCATGAAGACCCTTTTTACCCTGCTGCCTGGGACTGGAGAACACTGGAGAAGCCTGCCAGAACCATGTGCCAGGCTGCCGCACTCCCCGGTCCCCTGCAGGCTCGGGCTGTACCTTGCCCCGCCCCGTTATTTTCTCCAGCTGACTGCAGCCCGCTCCCGCTCCCGGGGCTGGGCTGTTAGAGCGGGCAAGGAGTGAAAGGCAGAGGGGGCAGTGCTCACCTGATCCTCCCCACAGGCTCCCGAAGGTTTTGGTCCCAGAGATGATATCCGAAGGATAGAGAAGGAGACCCAAAGCAGAGTGAGATACTAGAGGTAAAAAAAACTATGCTTTTAATTCCAGATGGCCCGCGCCCTTCAGACAGGCTGAGCCGCAGCTGCTGCTCTGGTTCCCCACAGCCCTGCTTGGCTGTGGCCGCTTCAGGTGTTCTTAAAGAGACAGGACAGAATGGGGGCCGGTTTTATTCACAATTTTGAAGTCTTCTTCTCCAGCTGTACCTCTTTCATGGCTGTACCCCTCTTTCTGGTGTACCCCTCTTCTGGCTGGCTCGCCAAAATGTAATATTGGGGTTCAGGGATTCAGGGTGCCCTCAACTCCCCTGAGAGGATGTTTCTCCAGGTTCTTGGCCTCCTGCCCTCTCAAGAATGAGAGAGGGGACCATGGCGCAGTGTGCAGGAAATGCTGGACTTAAAAGTATTTGTAGGAAGTGAGTTATTTAGAGAGAGAGAAACGAGAGAAAAAGAAACAGGTAACTCTCACACTGAGTGAGAGAATCCAGAAAGATGGAATCCAGGAGAGGAAAGCAGCTTCCACATTGAGGGGAAGGGAATAGAGAGAGATGGAGTTTAGGAGGGGAAGACAGGCTTCCACAAAGGGAGTGTTCGTGGAAGGGGACTCCAGAGGGAAAATCTAGGATAGAGAAAAACAGCTTCCATGAGCAAGAGAGTGTTCGTGGAAGGGGATCCAAACACGGAGTCTGAACAGGTGTGGAAGAAGGGGACTTTTAACCTGGAAGGAACCCCCACCTTCTCTAAGACCCCTGGCCAATGAAAGGAGTTCCTTAGAACTTCCACTGGGGTGATTGACTCTTAGTTTCTTCCAGCGCCCATGAAATTTAAACATAAACTGTTAAATCTCCTGGATGAAGAGAGATATGAGGGGGACATGGCGCTAGGAAGTTCTTGCCCTTAAAACTACACCCCCTTGTGCACCCAGAAAGAGAACACATTCCCTCACTAATGTTCTTTGTCCATTTTCCAATATGAAGATTCTAGTCAAATCAAGTTAGTAATCACATTTTTCATGAGAAAGTTATTAAAATCCAGGGAAAACATGTTGATAACTGATGAAATATCTGTACTCTGTAAGTGGGAACCCCTCCAGTAATTGTACACACACGCTGTTATAAGAATCCAAGGTCTTTCTCCTGGCAGTGCTATGGAAATGCTGATACATTCTGACTAGTTAATATCCTCCTGGCTTTAAAATAGTGAGCAAGCATAAGAAGTCACTTAGTATATTTGAAGTCAGGCAGCCTGATGCCCCCAGCTTTGTTTTGGCTATGCAGGCTCTCTTTTGGTTCCATATGAAGTTCGAAGTGGTTTTTTCCAGTTCTGTGAAGAAGGTCATTGGTAGCTTGATGGGGTTAGCATTGAATCTATAAATTATTTTGGGCAGGATGGCCATTTTCATGATATTGATTCTTCTCAACCATGAGCATGGAACGTTTTTCCATCTATTTGTGTCCTCTCTTATTTCCTTGAGCAGTGGTTTGTAGTTCTCCTTAAAGAGGTCCTTTACATCCTTTGTTAGTTGTATTCCTAGGTATTTTATTCTCTTTGTAGCAATTTTGAATGGGGGTTTGCTCATGATTTGGCTCTCTGTTAGTCTGTTATTGGTGTATAGGAATGCTTGTGATTTTTGCACAATGATTTTGTTTCCTGAGACTTTGCTGAAGTTGTTTACCAGTTTCAGGAGATTTTGGGCTGAGATGATGGGGTCTTCTAAATATACAATCACGTTGCCTGCAAATAGAGACAATTTGACTTCCTCCTTTCCTAACTGAATACCCTTCATTTCTTTTTCTTGCCTGATTGCTCTGGATAGAACTTCTAATACTATATTGAATAGGAGTGGTGAGAGAGGGCATCCTTGTCTAGTGCCAGATTTCAAAGGGAATGCTTCCAGTTTTTGCCCATTCAGTATGATATTGGCTGTGGGTTTGTCATAAATGGCTTTTGTTATTTTGTGATAC